>JAVHJQ010002084.1:0-11764 GCA_031306095.1 Pyricularia sp. CD86 | reverse complement strand
GGGGTACGCAACGTTACACCAAAACATCTGAACAAAGCAACGACACTATTTAGAATAGTAAATAAAATAGACCAAAAATAAAACCGTTGCAAGACCAGATAATTGATCCTACGATGTGCTTGAGGCACCTACTCATGCCCTCACCAGGGATCGAACCTAGGACCTCATCATGTTGTGGGTGTTCACCGTACTAGTGAAGCGCTCTACCACTGAGCCATAAGGGCGGCTGTCGGTGAAGTGTCCTCTCACACGGAATCTCTTGTGCGCAGAGGGTTCAGCCGCGCGTATTGCACCAAAGATAACGAAAGTCCCGGGCAAGAGCTGCTTCCCATTGCCACAAGTCTGTGTAAAGAGTGAAGCAGATATGCCTTCAATCATTGCGAGGGCACTATCTCGAAGTTCCAGATCTGCCGTTTTAATCCATCAATGTGGTGCAAGACCACTACAAGCGTGGCTAGTCGATAAAACTGTGATCTCTTCAGTAACAACATACATTCTTGCACTTGGTCACAATTCCAACGCTTCTTCTGTGATTCTTTCCAGTCTTGCCAGTCGAATCGAAGAATTCAAGTCGTAACTCCGTGCTTGAAGTGGGGAGTGGTTTGGGTTGCGGAGGTAATGTGCCATATGGTCGTGACGATGATCATTATATGCTTCTCGTTCACTCCCACAATGGAAGGAATAAACGCAAAGCATCAGCGCCATTCCCCCACAGGGATTCGGATAACATTGGGAGTCGGAAGGTTGACGAATATTCCTCGCCAGGCGCAGGACAAAAACTCAAGATGGAAAGTGGCCGAGAAAGGGAGCGAGACCGAGAAAGATCCAACCCCGACGCTTCGCGAGGTTTCGGGTATCGACCCTTGGGGGCTGTTGGGCGCAAAAATTGGAACAAGGCAGGGTAGCAAACATCAGGGATAGGTAAGGTCGTAGCATGCAACGGTGTATCCAGGGTGTGAAAAAGATTAGGAGTCCCAAAAAGATGCAAAACAAACAGAAAGTGATTTTCTTGCGCCAAAACACCTGGTACGAAGTATCAACCAATTCTAAACAGCGAATGAAGAAAACCCAAGCATGTGCTACAGCAGTCGGAAAATAAATATACCTAGACCAGTTCAACCCCGTGAAAGAACAGTCGACCATAGTCATCCAAGTCATTGCTATCAACTCAACAAGGTACTGAGGCACCGCCGATCAGTGTCCAGTGCTTGCTGACCTCAACAGCGACCGCAACTCACCCGAGAAGATCGCCCATAGCACCGCCCTGGGAGCTTCCGCCGGCAGGCTTTGCCCCAGAAGAGCTACCCGCAGTGGCAGGTGCGCCCCAAATGCCAGCCGCACTCTTCTCCTTGGCGAGTTGACCCATTGCCGGTCCGGCACTCGGGGTGCTTGACTTCTTGACACCGATACTAGCCTGCGACCACAGGGAGCCAAAGGCATCGCCGCCCGCCGGCTTGGCAGCCGCGCTGGGCTTGGGGGCTCCGAGCGATGCGCTGGTCGAGGACATGGGTGTCGAGGCGCCGAAGCCGACGGAAGAGGTAGACTGCCGCGACTGCAATGACGGAGTCGACTGGCTGGCACCGGCCTGGACCGAGGTGAAATAGTTGGGCTGCGCGGCCGAGTACCCAGTTGGCTTGGGAGGCCCAGAGAGGGTAGCTGCGAGGGGAGTGCTGAGAGACGAGTAGTTGGCTGTTGGTGGCGGGGATATGGCCGAGGCTGCAGGGGTCGGTGAGATGGAGGACAGGCCCACCATGTTGCCCAGGTTGGCCTGTTGAGGAGCCGACACAGGCTTGGGTGCGGCAAACTGTGCGCTCGAGGCGTTCGATGTCATTGGCGCCGCCGGAGGCTGCCCGCCACTGTTGACTGGGGCGGCAGACTGGAAGTCATCAAAGTCGTCGTCGTCGTCGTTGGTCGTGGACAGAGCGGCAAGACCAGAGGTGGATGACGGCGCCACAGTCGGGGCCGAAATGGATGTTGTTTCCGGCTCGTCAAACGAGAAGAGATCGACCTCAGGTTCCTTCTTCTTTGGTGGCTCGGCCTTCTTCGGTGCGGAAGAAGACCCGCCAGTAGTCCGCTTGACCCCAGCGCGGCCCGAGCTGCTCGACGCGGCCGTCTTCTTCTCACTCTCATCAAACTCGTCATACTCCTCAAACTTGTCTGCACGGCTGCTGCTGCCACCACCGCCGCCACCGCCGCTGCTGCTTTCCCCACGCCAGTCATCGGTCTGCCCTCCGAACCCACCGCCGTCACCGTAAACACCACCAGAGTATCCACCGTAGTTGGCGCTGCTTCCCCCGTAGCCACCAGTTTCGCTACCAAACCCGCCGAAGCGCCCGCCGCTGCCGCTCGAGAAGCCACCTGCACCACCTTCGACACCGGTGTATTTGGCCTTGTTTGCGCGGGCCTTTTTGCGCTCAGCTCTGATACGGTCGACGTCACCCAGCAGCTCGGCCAGCTCCTTCGCCCGGTTCCGCACGTTGATTCCTTGGTCTTTGCCGTTCTGGTCAATGTAGTGGAACTGACGTAGCATCTTTAAAAGCGTGAGATGTGAGCGGGCATCGTCGATAACGCGTTCAGAGCCGTGCTTGATGAGAAACTCGAGTAGTTGCAGCGCTTTGTAGATTTGTCGCCATTCCTCTGCCGTCTTTTCGGTAAAGCGGCGGTAGATCATGGGCATGATTTCGTTTAGTGTTTGGCTAGATAAGACTGCGTAAGCAGGTTACATTGATCACAAGGTAGACCCGGAAGATATGTAGAAACTGCACGTACTAGTTGAATGTGCCGTTTGCAATTTCTTGCATCAGAGAAGAGGATGCGCCCCATGGTTCGTTATTTGTGGCTTCCCGAACCTGTAAGGAGCTCGTTAGCGTTATGCCAGAGAGATACTGATCCAGTATGATGTCGGTTTGAATGGACACAAATCTACCTTTGACTCCATCTCGGTATAGTTCATAACGGCTGGTCGCATATAGTTAGCATGGCGACCTCAGGCATCATCTCGTACGGCTCAGGCTCAGCTGCGGCGGCCTCACCATTTTGGACTTTGCGCACGCCGGCCTTGACATCGTACAATGTCAGGTTGGACACTGTGCTCTTGAGATCGTTCCAATCCATACTGGCGAGATTCACTTGGGGTCTGGTATAGTAGAATGAAAAGAATGGTAGTCGGGGTCGGTTGATGTTGGGAAAATGTCGTTGGCAGATTGTCACTTGTTAACGATTGCTCTTGTCTCGAAGTTGCCAGGTGGAAATGGCGGTCGTCGCCGGACCCACCTTTCTTCGATGCCCAGCGCTAAGTTACTACGTAGTCCATACTGAGATCCTTGCCAAGGCCGTCTGCCGCGGAGGACCTGGGGCTTACTAAGATTGTGAGACTTGTCATGACACGTGACGAATCTTCAAGCGTGGTAACAAAGTTACCACGCTGGTGTTGGGTAATGTTCGAAGTTCGGAAAGTCCGGCTCCGCCAAAATGTTCACTGTTGCAATTCCAAAATGGCTAACATCCGCGTAGTCTCTGCCAGAGCAGAGAACAGATGATCACAGTTGGAGACGAACAGTAAATCACATATGAGGCCCGGCAGCATATAGATCCAGCACGTTCTAGCCTGAGGCAACAAGTTCTTACAAGGCAACCAATGATGATGACCCACTCATTTTCATTTGACGGTTGTCCAAGCTCGTCTCCTGTCACGAGTCTCAGCTACAAACCAGGGGAAAGATTTTTTTTCTGAATTGACCATCAAATACCAGAACTCTTTTTTCTGCCATTGCTCGGATCTGTATTACCAGTGTACTCTAATTAAGCCATCTGTATCAACATTATCGTCTCCTTATAGAACAGCCTTCACTTTTCGAGTCTTATCCTACTATTTACCATTTGATCCAGGTAAGCAACATTGCGCTTTCCTCAAATTCTATCCCTCAGGCAATCACTCCCTCGGGCACCAATCAAGGCTATCCAGGCGTCCCAATCTGCATCCCGCAATCTCTTCACAAACTATGCAGCACTGCGAAGACCAGTTGAAACTCCCCGGGAATTACCAATACAACGGTACTTCCGCTGCAATTGGCACTGCAAAATAGATTTGGTCTTTCATTCGCGTCTTGGACGTCCGTTGGCGATGCCAATGCGATGTGGCAAGCTGCATCGTTGCAGACCAACCCAACGGAATACGTGAAGGAAGGGGCTCCACTGGAGCTGCTTGCTTTGTCAACGAGTTCCACCCGTTCTTCGACCCAACCCGAAAAGAGCCGCAGGCTGCAGTGCAGACCATGAGGAGCTTGTCCCAGACTGCCCCGCCCCGGCCAATGGACATGTACCGAGAAGCAGCTTGGACAAGGTAGCTTGGTCAAGTCCGCGGGGAGCTCAAGCTATGTACTTGAGGTACCTTGCCAAAAAAAAAAGCATGTGAGCTCAATAGCTTCGACCCCAACATGGGGCAATTGAGTTCCTGTGTCCCGGAAGTTGTGAAATCCCTACATACTGAGGCTCTCACAATGTTTCACCGGGACTCAATTGGTAGTCAGTAGCCTGCTAGTGCATGCTGAACGACTCAGCCACCTCGTCCGCCCCCAAAACTGCTCGCAATCGACAGATCATGGAAAGGAAGCCGCAGGCTCGAATTCGCCTCAAGCTTGCATGCTTGGCCGCTTGGCTGTTTGGTCCCTTGGTCCTTCCCTACCCCCCGCTGCCCCGATCCACTGACGCCCCTCATACGAGTCACGTGTTCCTGCATCATCTTGGCCTTTGCTGGACCAGATCGACCCCACTTGTGGAATTTGTGGTCTTGATTGGCTTTTGCTAACGATTTACCCCGCCAAGCAGCTTCGCGCCGATTCTAACAGACAAAATGAGGACTACTCTTCTTCGACCCCTCGTTCCCCGCCAGAACATCTTCTCTTCCTCAATCCCCAAGACTTCTTTTGTTAAACCGAACTTCGTTTCTACACCGAAAACCCCCATCATTCGAGTCCGTTTCTATTCTGGCACCATGTCCAAGCCTAACGTGTAGGTCTGACGATAGCTCTCTGGCTACAAGCTCTTGCTATGAGCTGTAACGAAGCTCGTGAATATGTCCTACACGCCAGAGATCAGTTACTGATTCATTATTCCAATCTATAGTTTCTTTGACATTCAGTACGGGGAGCACGGTGCCGGTAAGTTTTGTTGAATTGCCTCAATTTTATCATGTCACCCACCTTGACTGCTTTTTCTGCCGTCTATCGACTTCTGAATTCACTTCTGGGCTTGTCGAACGAGGCCGAAGAGGCACCACACCCATCAGACCATTGATACTCATTTGAAGTCTGGGCACTGGCTAATGTGACATTCTTCTTCTCAGACCCCGTGACTGGGCGCGTCCAATTCAAGCTCTACGATGACGTAGTCCCCAAGACCGCCGACAACTTCAGGCGTCTCTGCATTGGCGAACCCAACGTTGGAGGCTACAAGGGATCCAGCTTCCACCGCGTCATCCCCCAATTCATGCTCCAGGGCGGCGACTTCACCCGCGGCAACGTACGTTGCACCTCTACCAATGCATAGTTTTTCAGGGTTTTCACTAGGATACTGACCCCATTCTTTGTCTTGTAGGGCACTGGTGGCAAGTCAGTCTACGGCGAGAAGTTTGCCGATGAGAACTTCAAGCTCAAGCACGACAAGGTCGGACTCCTGTCCATGGCCAACGCCGGCCCCAACACGTAAGTTTACCAATGCTATAGCCACTCGGGCCCCGTTTCGTGTCCTGTGGACTTTTTTATATAAGGGAGGTCTGGCTGACATGATGTCCTGTCAATAGCAACGGCTCTCAGTTCTTCATCACCACGGTCGTAACCTCGTGGTTGGACGGCAAGCACGTCGTCTTTGGCGAGGTTGTTGATGGTTACGACCACGTCAAGGCGATTGAGAAGCTTGGCACCAGCGGCGGTACCGTCAAAGGCAAAGCCACCATTGTCAACTCTGGAACCGTTTAAATCGGCTTTTTTGCCGATCACAAATTCTTGGTCCTGATTGCGTGTGTGCGCCTAGTCGGGACTGCGGGGTTCATGACATAGTAGTCGGGTTTACTAGGTTGATTAGGTCTACCAGTTGGACTGAGGGCGAAACGTCGAAGCAGTTGGGAGGGTAGAAACAGTTGTGCGATACGATACGAATGGTTCCAATCCTATAGCGTTAGTTCCCAGTAACCTAAAAAGCAATCACACTCTCGTCTGGTTCCAGCATTGGTCTCTATATCATCTGCATTTTTAATTCGTGAATGACCTCTAAGCAAAGTTTCGTGGTTCTGTTAACCAACACCTTTTTCTTTTTTTTTCAGCTGATGCCAGCCTGTACGACGTGCTCCATGGACCGGTTCAAGTTAATCGTTTTTACTTTTCTTTGCCTAGATGTTATCTTTTGCAAATGATTGTACCACCGGACGCCCGCTAAATGAGACAATTGATGAAATAATACAGTTTTATGACCACAGTAGCTGTCCTTGTTGAATCCCTTTTCAGATTTCGACGACAGCCTCTTCAACGGAAACCTTTTTCTCTTCTGTTTGAAGTCCAAGCCACTTGTTGTAGTATATGCAAGTCCGCGGACTAACCGGACCTCCCTCCTCGCAAAGCTCAAACACGGGACACCTGCCACATGGGGCTTCGGTCAAGCCATTTTCGCGTGCCGGCGGGCCCATCCGAACGACGTCCATCTGGTTCTGGTCGCTGAGCGTGACATCGTCCAACCTGGCAACCTCAGCCGCACGATATCCTGGCTTCCGTGGCTCGTATCCATGGTGCACGGGCTCAATGAGGCCATCAAACACCAAGACGTCGACAAGCTGCTGGATGTCGTCCTCCTCCAGCGTCTGATTCTTTGCGATACCAGCCTCCTGTATCATGACGGCGATCTGCTTGGTCGTCGGGTAGCCCTTGTAACCGGCCGGGAGGGGTCGGAGTTTGTTCCTGCGTGAGGAAGACAAGGCGGCCGTGCCCATGTGGCCGTTGACCTTGGGGGGGTGGCCGTCGCCGTTGGTGGTGGTGGAGTCGACGCCCGCCTCCGCAGCCGTGCGCTTCTTCCCCGCTGCTGTCACCGTCCCCTTGACGGCCTTCTTGGGAGCCTTGGCGCTGGCACTGTCCGACGCGTGAGATCTGTAGGTACTCCTGGCCTTGACGATGTCAAAGACGACGCGCTCCAGCTCGTCGATAAAGGCCTCGTCCAAGGTCGAGTCGTTGTACCATGGCCCGCCCGTGGCCTTTTCCGATGGTCGGAGGTTGGCCTTGATGTACATTTTTTTGTTTGGGTGCTCCACGCTCTTCATCTCCGATATGAACCCCTTGCTCTCGAGCTGCTTGAGGGCCTGCTTGAGGGTGGCATCGTGCATGCCCAAGCGGCGCAGGATGGCACGCGACCAGATGCCGTCGGCGCCGGCCTCGTCGATGAGGGTGTAGACAAGCATGGCCTCGGAGCTGGGCAGCGTGGCGTACTTGGCGGCGTCCTCGCGCGTGCGGTACCGCCAGGCCAGGCCGCCCTTGCGCGCGTCGTTTACGGGCACCAGGAGCTTGTCGTCCGTCAGGCCCTGGATCACCTTGAGGAGCAGGGTCGGGTTGTCCTCGGACACGACGCCGAGCGCCAGGAGGTCCTTTTGACCATATAGTCGGTCGGGGGAGCCATGGTTGACGCAGGCCTCGTAAAGCTCCTCCTTGAGGTCCTGGAGCTTGGCCGGGTCGTCGGTCGTCGACGGGGTGGATCGGGCGGTCGCCATCTTGGAGGGGTTTGTTGTGAGGCAGTCGCCTCGAGTATGGAGAGGGTCTTCGCTTTGGTTGTTTTCGCCTTGTCGTGGGATGGATTAGAGGTTAGATTGGCGGACTGCCGCACCGCAGTCGAGACAGGAGGTCGCGGGCGGCAGAGCTTTGTCTTGGATTTGTTCGCGGCGGGAATCGCAAGGTTGCACTCGATGAAGGCCTCGAAAAGAAAAGGAAAAGAAAAAAAAGTCCGTACAAAATTTGCGACAGCCTCAAGGTCCAGTCTACGAGGCAGCCCAAGGAGAAGTGGAAGTCAAGCGCTGGCTACTTGTGCTTTGATATATTGTCGATTTATTATTTGGAAACTTGCCCTGATGATATGACTGGACATATGAAAAACAGCATTTAAAAAAAAAAGTTTCTAGCCAGCGGTGACTCCAATTCAGATGCTAACGCGCACAGTCGCAATCGCGCATTGAAGGGAATTTCCCCGCAATCACGGCGGCAGAAACTGTTCACCGCCCAAGCCACTGACTTAACGGCTGGGGTTGAATCGACGATCATTTCGCAGGGGAAGGAAACCGTCGACTGGTCTGGTTCAGTTCTAGAGATACAACCAGGGCGAAAAAAAAAAAATAAGATAAGTAATGACATCTATATCCCTAGGTATACTTCCTACCAACATGCTTTCACACCAGCGGCAATAACCCATACAAAATCTAAGTAGCCTTAACCCAGCGAATGTAAAACTCGGGCGAGTTGTACACATCCCAAGACTCAGGTTTCGTTCTGTCGGCCATGACCTTGAGTGCAGATACGTGAATTTGGTATCGCCCGGCCGGGACCCACGTCCCATCAGCCAGACTACCATCCCATGCCGTCAGCGTCCCTAAAGGACGGCTATACTGGACCGGGAAATCTGCTCCCGCGCTGCCAAGTACTTTCACGCCCAGTCCATTGTCTTTGGCATCACCCACCGCAGGTCCCTCAAGTGGCACCACCTCCATCCTGACCTCAGCGCTGCCCAGCACCAGCCATGTGTATGCTACCGGCATGGATCCGACCGCTAGAACCTCGGTTGTCACGTTGCCGGCACCAACAGCCCATTCGGGGTGCGTGCTTGGTGCGGCAAGCTGGAATGTCACATTATCTCGTAGACCACTACCTATCAAATTCCCAGTGTCCAACATCAACATCCTGCTCACGGCCATGACCGTTGCGTTGCGCATGGAGCCCGTGGATCCAAAATAGGGCAACGACAACGACTGGGCAGGACCATTACTACCAGTACCGTTGAGCACTACCCACCCAGAGTACATGGGCAGGCTTGTAGGATCGAAGCCGGTGTCGGTAGGCGGGGAGACGACAAACTTGACCTCGGCGCTTTCACCTGGCGCCAGAGTCAACGTCGACGGCTCAAACGATACTCTTGCTGCAGCTTTGCTCAAATCAGGCGCCGAGTTTCTGTAGATCGTGCTAAGGGAGTTAGCCGTCAAGGCAGGCGAGTGGGAAACATTGTAAG
Organism: Pyricularia sp. CD86; assembly: GCA_031306095.1. NCBI lineage: Eukaryota > Fungi > Ascomycota > Sordariomycetes > Magnaporthales > Pyriculariaceae > Pyricularia > Pyricularia sp. CD86. The sequence goes on along the minus strand of JAVHJQ010002084.1, from coordinate 2,515 downwards.
TGGCAGTCTCTTGTCCCAGATTTGTGACTTTAAAGGAAGCGGAGCCGGAGAAATTGTCCGTATCGTTGAGCGACAGGTTTGGCACGTCGAATGTGATGGTGGAGTCGAGTGCATCTAGTGCTTGGATCAGGCCAGCGCCTTGTTGAACAACGGGTGCCAGTCCATCGCTCGGAATCCAGACCCCTGCGTCAGAAATGCGAAAAGACTGTGCTGGCTTCGCTGTCGAAGAAAGCATCTTCTCCACCACACCAGGGGCGATCTTGCCGCGTGCCTCGATAAACAGCGCGATGACGGCCGCTGCAAGTGGTGTGGCCATTGAAGTGCCAGAGTTCACCGCATATCCACCCAAGGTGGTAGGCCAAAGAGAGAGGATCTGCCCGCCTGGTGCTCCAAACTGTGGCTTGAGTTGCAACTCGTAGTTGGGTCCCCAGCTAGTGAAGCTGCTGACTTTACCACTTTGCACTGCTTCAGGCGCGTACACAACAGTTCCTTTGTCCGCGTCATAAGTCGGAGCCAGAGAGGCTTCGTACGAGGAAATAGCAAGCACTCCGTCACCGGTCGATGGGGAACTGATACCAAACATGCCCTCGGTTCCGCCAACTTCGTTCCCTGCAGCAAAAGTGACGTGCACCCCCGCCGCCACCATGCGCGAGACGGTGACTGCGAACGGGTTCTCGCTCCAGCCGCTCGTAAGGCCCAAAGATCCAGTGATGATGTCGCTGCCATCCTCGAACGCCTTGATCACCGCGGCAATGAGAACGTCGGTTCCAGAGCCGCCAGTGCATCCGAATACACGGTACATGCCCAGCGTCGCGCCCGGCGCTGCACCCTTGAGCCCGCTTCCGGTCAATTCGACCTTGTCCTGCTGCGCGCCAATGATGCCCGTCACATGGGTGCCGTGGCCGGAGCACTGGTCCAGGGGGTCTTGATCAGGCACGGGCGCGTTGTCGCCGTTGTAGTCGTCACCAACCAAATCGTAACCATACGACACGACGCAGCCTGGACCGAAGCATCCGCCCAACGCGGGGTGGGAGTAGTCGACGCCGGAGTCGATAATACTGATACGCACGCCTTTTCCTGTCAGGCCACGGGCGTGCAGCTTGTCCACCTGGGTTTGGACGTGGGGTGGGTATGCGACTGTGGCTTGGCGACGACGATGGCGGCTGTTGGACTGGGTGGGCACGCCTTCTGCCGTCCATGTGGTGTTGACTGGCGGCCGGGGGATGATTTGGACGGGCCAAAGTCGTTTGACCTGGGGTAGATTGGCGATCCTGCTGACTGTCGTATTGTAGTTCTCCCGAACCAAGTCATCAGACAGACGAAAAGAGACGCCGTTGAAAAGTTTCGACTTGAGCTCGGTACGCTGGGAGACATTTTCCTGACCGAGGTCGGACTTTAGGCTCGTGATAAAGACGCCGGTGTCCTGTGGTTTGTTTGCGGATGGTCAGTGGTTTAGGTGCTGCGGGATGGTAACCCATCTTCATGAGTAGCATACCTCACTATCCTCAAGCTCCGCAATGTAGGATCCTGGAACGACCGTAGGCTCCGTGGCAGCAGGTGCCTGGAAGGACTGGTCGCTTGCGCCATGCGCGACACCCGCAATGGCGCACAACAGCGCAGCCGTGAGTGAAAAGAGGGTACGCGCCATTTTAGGTGCCAGTATCTGCGTTGCTTGAACCACGAGATACACAAGAACGCTATCTATAACGATGGCGAGACAGGCACCACAACCTAACGTGCATGTTATCGACGGTCATGCCGCGGTTATTATACGCCCGCGACAACGCCGAGCTTGTTCAAACTCGTTCCTATTCGCGGGGGCCATCATCGTGCCAATACGAAGCGTGTTGCAAAACCCCCCTCCATCGCGCGTATAGTGCCTGGATGGTATTTCCATGGTTTCTGTGCTGTATCTTTGTGCCGCCAAGGAAACCTATGAATGACACCTTCCTGATTGCCGGCGCACTGCCCCGTGAGGTGCCAGTGCTGGTGGAGAAACGATAGAAGCGTGAGCTTGATTGGATGTGATGAGCCTTGACCCTCGACTGGGGCCGCGAGCAGTATTGAGCAAGATGATGGGATATTGAATGGGGCCGAGTTGGTTGCCATCGTACGTGATAATTCTCTCTTTTTTTTGTTGTGTTTACCAAGTAATAACATTCCCATTGTTATACTCCCTTGTGTACATGTGCTGCTTCTCTTTCACCCTTTTGAGTTGATGGTGTTACGCTCAACCCTTGCCAAGCATTTCTCGTATGCAGATGTGGGCTTGTCGATTCCCTGGCTTTGTGCAGGTACGCTTTCTTTTCGCTGCTAGGATCCAATGACACCTCGGCAACACGGTAAACGGTAACGATACAACGTTGCTGTCCGTCTTCCCCGATTCTTCAAGTTAGCATTGCCGCTGCTTTCGACAGCGCCCACAAGGTCTGTCCACGCTCTGACTGATGTGCTTTCAGGGCCAACAAGGTTACAATTGAAATTTGACTTCTAATAATTAATAAAAGTTATATAA
>JAVHJQ010002081.1:0-15161 GCA_031306095.1 Pyricularia sp. CD86 | reverse complement strand
TGACGTGGCTGAGTAGATATTTTTAGGGGCCGGACTTTAGGGGGGTCGGAGATGTGGAGCCCAACGTTAGTAGAGTGTTCCAACGCACTAGCAGCAAGAATTTGGGTGAAAAGGGTGAGGTCCACAGGAGCAGAAAAAGAAAAAAAATACAACTTACTGTGTTATGTATGGTAGGGGTGAACTCCATGTGAACGGCAACAAAGTCGTCGTATCGAGATTTACAGCCTGGGCACACCGATGGGGAGTAGTGCGAAGGTCGCTGGGACAAGCAAAGCACCGCGGCTATTCTGAACCATTAGCAGATAATTCAACCATTTCAGACCATCACATGAAGGTATTGAGGAGGTTACTCACCAATGTACTTTTTGCGTTCTGCACCCGGCAAATCGCCCCTTTATAGTTCGCAGAGAAGTCAGTCATTGGATACTAGCTCTTGTCTCCAGGGGGCTGAAAAACAGGAAACATCAGACTCACCATTCTTTACGAATGCGCATCGTTTCGTTGGTACATGTCTTTGACTTGGCTAGCTGCGCCATGAGCTGCGGCATTCCTTTGTTCTCCAGCTGTTTGAGCGCATCTGGCTGCGACACTTGGGCGGCGACTATGCCACCAGCGAGGCCAAGCGCCAGGAGCGCGGCGGGGAGTAGCCGCACCATTTTGTCTCTACTATCTTTGCTAAAGCTAAAGAAACACTTGGTATTTCCAGGCAAGGTAATTGAAGTTCAACTGAACAAGGTGGCTTAACAACAAAGGGGGAAACGATGAATTGAAGCTGCGGAAGCTGCCCAGAATTCCGGTTTATATATCAGGACTGAACGGCGTAAGCCGGCCCAACAAGCCGGGTGCATCTCCGACTTGGCGTCAGTGCTTCAGTGCATGCTATCAGTAAATACTCTAGAAAGTGCCCAGCCGGGTAAGAAACCGTTGTGCCAGTTGTATTGATATCTGATGGGCTCAATAGGGCCGACCTCCTGCAGCTTACCATGCACATACCAGGGATTGACTGCATTTTTCTTCCTGCACAACGAGAATCTATCAGCTTTGTTTGATAGGTACATCTGGCTCTATACGTGACAAACATTCTCCGTGTTTTCTTTTCTTTTTTGTTTCGTCCTCACACAAATTTTGACTATTGCCACAGCAAGCAATCCGTGATATTTGACAGTGGTTCCAGAACTTTGGTTAGAGCTGGTGTGCCACGGCATAAAGTCTGGGGTGCATGGCAAATCTGGCGCGTGCCTAATTCTTCATGTTGTGAAAGGGTCCCCGAACCTGGCTCTGGCTAAGGGGGTGAGAGATGGGTTGCAGATTATTTTGCCCGGACCCGGCCGTTTTCGCCAAGCAAGACAGATGGCTTACCCACCAATCAGCCATATTGCCACTATAAATAATCTCGGAATGCGTTTCTTTGAGGCTAAAAGTCCCCGTGAGATATGCGGGTAATTACCAGCGATTCCCCCCCGATGTCGGGTAACACTTTTTGCCAGCCTGTCAGCTACAACTTACACCACACCTCGAGTCTCGGCGAATGGCACGCACACGAGAGCTTTTCCAAAAATCTCATTGGAAGCGCATCCTTACCACCCTCTCAAACGTACCTTATCTATCTGGTAAGCAGCTATGCATGTATATGGACGCCCCCACGTTGCCATTCTTCAGGAACGCGTCAAGTCTGTCTTCCAGAAGTTCCTCGCCAGTGGCTCAAGTTTTGTCAGAGATAGTATCCTCCGGATGTGGCACTTTTGGACCAAAATAGTGGCCAAAAGATGTACTTTTCACCATTTACTCCGAGCTGCAAACTTTGTAGCATTTTCCAAAGTATATCTGATACGATCCCAGCTTCCCAAGTAATGCTCATCACCTCCGCAGTATCGCCAAATGGAAAAAGATCGTACAAAATCAAAAAAGAAAAAGAAAAAAAGATTGGAAAAATATGGTGATTAAGCCGGGAACTGAGCCCAAAGTCGGGGTCAAACCCGCCCCGCCATTTAACGATAGGAGGTTCGTACAGAGAAAGAGAACACTTTCCAGTCGACAGAATACAGATATTCCCCTTATGCTTAGTTGACAAAGCCTAACTAGCTTTACTGAAATATAAAAGAAGCTTTTATTTTGAGAATCCTCAAAATATAAGCATAAAACACGCTTTTAGTGACGCGAGTGGAAGACGATAATCCAGATTGAAGGAAGCGAAATGACACACTCTTTAAACAAACACCAGTATATAATAGGTGATTGACAAGAATTTCAACATGATATGTTTGAGCTTAGTACCAACATTTGCAAATTGGTAAGCGGGAAGCAGGATAGAAAGTTCATTTTGCCAAAGCAACTAAATACTTTTTTCTTTTTATGTATATCATGCCATGAAGCCAAAAGTGACCAGAGCTGGATGATATAGGTGTCAAATTCGTCAGCGATCCTTCTGGATTACAAGCTCAATTCGCCGCTTGGAATGCTCCTTCAGTGTCTGGATCCTACTTGCAATGCTCCCTCGGAAAAACCACCTTACATGACACAAGAGGAGCAAGCACTTGTCTGTTACAGGGGCGGGCTGTCAATAACGCCACTAACTTTAGCTCAAGAGGAGCATAGTAACACTAACCATTCAGCATTGACATCTCAATACTTGCTATTAAAGGCTATGCGGATGGACTATTCAAGCCACAGAAACATACCAGGCAATGTGGAATGTTGAAAGTCCACGCTCTGATGATGCCGATCCCGGGCATGACCGATATTGAGTCACCAACAAAGAAGGGCGGCTTTATAAGTGCATCGGCAAACAGATAGCATTAGGAACTTGATCCAGGGTATCGAGAGATTATTTAAGTTATAGCTTTTCTGATCACCCTTCCTGGCTGGGGAAGAATGCTCAGCTGTCAAGACTCCAACTTTGGATTGTTCAGTGTCTAGATCTTGTGGATAATATTCCTTCGTGAATGGAGATCAGTGTCCGGCGTAAACATATCGGATCTCCCACGCTCGCTTGATAGCGTAACGTACCTTTATTCGGCTGCAGATAGCTCGAGGGACAAGTTCATGTTGGTCTCACCTTATCCGTAAGATTGACGAGAGTCCCGTTCCCATTGTTGCAGGCGCGTGCACAGCTTTCTCAGTAGAAGAAATTAAAAATATTCGTCATTGCCTACCAGAATCGTTACACGAATCCACTCCGCGGTCGCAATTGTATCCTAGCCTCCTGCTATCAATAGACAGCGATCCATGTGGACTCAAATTTCCCGTCCATAATTAGCGTATCTTGAAATTCGAGTCGTGCATTTTCATCAGTTATAAGACATGTCCATAGGATACCAGCTCTGTTCTATGGGAGGAAATGACAACCAGGAAGAAACGTCATACGGCGGCAGATACATAGGTATCAGATCTGATGGTTCGCCTTGGGCCTCAAAGCCCGCGTCCATATTCATCTGGGGGACTACGTGTCCCTGGTGGGTGATGGGAATCGTGCTTCCATTCAATGTTGTCGGCGGCGTGCCCTCCTGGGAATTTGGTAGAACTGATGGCGGAACGGTGTATTTTTGTAGTTCAGCTCCCCATCTTACGCGAACAGCGTCCATCATCGGTCCACACTTGGTGAAAATGTCCGCATCGAGCGGATTGCCTAAATGCATGGTATCAGACGGGGCAAAGATCGGGACCAGTCCCGCGGCGGCAGGAATGGCCAGTAGCTTCTCGCGCATGCAATCCACCCAGTCTATAGGGTCGATCCGACGGCGAGCCTCATTGGGGTCCCAGACAGAGTCGGCATAAGTGGTGCACAACTTCAAAAGTATCCACATTGCGTGTGGTACCGCCACAATCACGGGGTAGGCCGTGTAGTAGATTTTAACGGGAGAAATTTCGTGGAAGCAGTCGAAGAAGCGCTCAAGGGCTCCGAGCAAGGAGTGGATATTTTCAAGCTGCCTGAGACTGGTCGGTTTGGCGTCTTGTGTTGGTTTTGCAAAGGGTGGTTCTTTGGGCTCCAGGGCACTTTCGGCTATTATGATTTCCACCAACTTTTGTACAAAGTCGACCCCATCTGTCATAGGCAGATTAATCAGTAACGGTGGTTTCCATTGAGAACGGGTTCAAACGTGGCATTTCGGGTATTACCATCATTCACGATGCTGTCAGACAAACAGGACCGCGCAGCTCGTACTGTGCTTAACAGCAAGTTTGTATAGTACCAGGGAAGCCCCTTAAGTGGCTCTTTGAGGATAGTCGAGTCACCAAGCTGGATCCCATGCTGGAATCGGGCTTTAAACACTTGCTCCTGGACCTGTTGTAGTTTTATGTGGAACAGAAGCACCTCGTCTCCCTCCCAATCCGACTCCTTGGTCAGATCTGACATCATCTCTTCGAGGTAGGGCGTCCATGGTAATCCTTCTGCCCTCTGCATCGAAGTGAACATGCTGCTGATCTGTCAGTGGATCTCCACTTAAATTGCACATCCTCAAAGGGGATACATACGAAGATGTGACGAAATAGCAGCCCAGGGCGGCACGACGTTGTTCATTGGTACGTGCCGGCTTTTTCTTCTGGACGTCGTTCTGAGCTCTAAATGCATTGATCCCATACGTCTCACCGAATGGCCGATGTAGCCCGAGTTCAATAGCCTGTGATATGGCCAAGCGTGTGGCAGTTGTGAGGAATGGTCTCTTGAACTCGTGGAAGTGAAACCTGAAGTCATGTCAGCCCTTGTCCGACTGCATTGCTCAATCAATATACCTCTACCCAAGGAGATATCCTACCATCCAATGCAGGTGATAAGAGCTAGTAAAATATCTGTTGAGTGCTCGTAGTCGAGGACCACCTTTTGTGCCAGCGTGCGTTGCAGTTGTTCGGCATAATGCTTCTGCTGCTGGAATAGCTTGCAGGCAACCGACTTGATGGCAAGCATAAAGACTGGGTATTTGAGCTGCAGCTGGGATGCAGTCATGTCTTCTGTGACGTGGAAGAATGGAAACAGTTGAAGAAACCCCTTTGAGAAAATCTGGAGACATTCTTCGGCTTCCTGATCGAGTTGCACGTTTGAGGTAGGAATAATGATTTTGGTCGAGGCTACCCTCTCCCGAGATGCATCGCTGCTGAATTTTCTTGCCTTGTTGGGTGAAGAAGGCATCAAGGAAGGCTGATGATGATTGGGAACAGGAGCTGATGTTGTTGTTACAGAAACTGGTGATATCACGCCAGCTAAAATTTGGGCTCTTTGCGCTTGCGAGTGAGCCAAGTCCTTATTGGGTAAGGACGCAGTTCGGGAGGTCAGATCGGATGTAGCCGCACTCCCCACTCCGGGTGGTGGTTGCTGTTGGGTTTTGAGTAGCGAGACTAGATCATCAAGCTTCTCCTGTGGTTGCGGCGAAATGCACAAGTTAGGAGCCAAAGACATTTATTTTTCATGTGGGCAAGAAGAAAAATCACGACGGCAAAAAGAAGAAAGCATGGGTATTTTTGACAAGTTTAGGTATAGTTGACCAGTCGTCGGAGTTGGACAAGAACAAGTAAGGTACGTAGATATGTTAGGAAAAAGCAAAATGGTACGTACCTCGAGTTGGGCAGTCCTTGATGTGGTTTGGCGCCTTGAAGTACGCCTCCGGATAGTCTCTGATGGCACACAGTCTTTTCCAAGTCGGTGACATCTTTCACAGCTGGTGAGCTCCCGACCGCTACCCCGGTAAAAACATTTGCATTTGGCCTTGACACAATTGGCGCAGGCCCTGCCATATGGTGCTGGGATGCCTGGTGGTGTAGGCGGCGCCGAAGCTGTGGAGCTTGCTTTGCTACTGGAGCCAGATTCCGGGGGCTTCATTCTAAAGCCGCGGCTGAAAAACAAGGCAGCAAAATTCGTTATGTATTTATACCAAGAATGTGGATTTCGTCCGGTCAACAGGACAAGTTAGACGACTATTTCTTGGGAGCGGCTTTCGTCGTTGAATTCCTTTCTTGGGGGGGGAGCTGAAGGTGGATAGTAAATTAAGCCAAATCTCAAATGCGGATTGCGGCGTGCAAAGAGCGTGAAAGCCGACCGAAGGTGAGTGAGATGAGGTAGAAGGGTAGGTAGTTGGTAAGAAGATGGGGGTGGATGATGGGTTGAGGTCGGATCGAACGGCAATTCCAATTCCGGTGCCGCTGGAGGTTCCCACAAACACAACCTTCCCACGTGACTGTCTTGGAAGCAAACCCAAAATAGGTACTGTTTGAGGCGTTGCGCTTTTACGTTTTAATTTAGCCAGTGTTTGCCGGGCAATGTACTACCTGGGAAGTGCCGAGCTCCACCTTCCCCCACTTTCCTGCCCTGGTCTCCCACCTTCCCGATGTTTCTTCCATCTCGCGAGGTCCAAGTCAAAAACACAGAGACAAACATGGAATTCCTGCCTGACGAAAATGTGACTTTTCTCCTTGAGACGATGAGTTTCCGATACACGATTTGAATTACCGATGTCGGCCAGCTTAAACTCTATTTTATAATAATTACAAATCGGTCAGCACTGACAGGGTAGATGAATAAGAAAGAAAACTTGAAGAAAAAAGAAAACAATTACTCGCCACCAGTGGCATGCATCAGACCTCGGGAACATCTCATGGCGTCAATTCCCAGCGGCCACTTGACTGTCCACTTGCAATCATGTTGCCTACCTATCTACCTACCTACCTACCTTACCTAGGTAAGGTATGTAAAGAAGGTAAGTACCTAGGTAGCTACTTCAGTAGGTAGGCAATTGGCAGCCCGTACCTACAGTTCATGCTTATCGTCCTCAAGGTAGGATGAGGTAGGTGCTCAATCCACTCTGCCCTGTTATCCAATCGTGCCTATCTTATTGCGGGCAACTGCGTCAAAATTAAATGGATGACGCGATGTGAGGATCCATTAGTGCCCTCAGCCCAGAGAAATCCCAATATAGGTACCTAGTGTACACAGTAACACTACCAGTCGCGTTTCCTAAACCTCCATCAGAGGTAGTGTTCCCACCTAGAAACAAACGATGAAACGACAAACGCATTTATATTTTTTGACTATATTTTGACAATCTGTATCAGCATGCGGTTTCCTCGCCTCTCCCTACACTTGCTCTTTATGCTGCCATGGCTGCCCAACCAGCAAAAGTCGGCACTTCACCAACAGAGATGATCATGGCAGAAAAGGCGACAACCCCAGGTCAGGACAAGAAGCGCGATCTTGCCCAAGAAATTGACAATGTCTTACGCCATAGTACATCTACCTCGTCATCTTCACCTTTCACTAGGTCTCGCATCTCACCCTTGGACCAGCGCGAATATGTAGGAGGCTCTGCGGCCGGGAGCTCCGGGTCTAATGGCAGGGAGGAATTTGTGACGGGCTTGCAGTCTCCTGCTCCAAATATCGGCGCCAATAATCCCGGATCCGACTCGATCGAGATACTGGCGGATGTTGTCGAGCCTTTGCACATATCGGGATCAAAGCTCTTTGCCATGCTATCCTCTGTGACTTTAGCTACGTTCCTTACCCTATTGGACATGTCTATCATTGCCACGGTACGACGCTCGCCCCTACCTAACCTTGGGTTGACAGCCGACCCTATGGCATGGAAACAACTGACTCGAGCTCGATCTGGCACCTAGGCAATTCCTCATATCACCAACGAGTTCAGCTCCCTTGATGACGTCGGCTGGTATGGGAGTGCATATCAACTTGCAAGGTATGACTGTTTGGGACGCCAGGTTGAGATGAATACGGTCTTCAGTCCCGTCTCCTACTTGTCTTGACACTTACCGTTGTGATTGACCTAGCAAGAATGCTTACCCCATGCATTACCCAATACAACAGCGCGGCGTTGCAGCCTATTAGCAGTCGGCTGTACACTTATATAAATCTCAAGGTGAGTATCGTCATCCAGACGCCCGCATAGCCATGTCAGATCAACTAAGAAGACAGCCTCTCTGGTCTCAGTGGACGTTTCTTATCTTTTTGGCGTTGTTTGAGGGTGGCTCCCTGATATGTGGCTTGGCATCTTCGTCCTTCATGCTCATCGTGGGCAGAGCCATAGCTGGTATGGGCTCCTCTGGACTGATGGGAGGCGGGCTCAACATCATTGCTGGTGCAGTGCCCATGCACAAAAGGCCTTGTGAGTTTCCCAGCTTATTAGTATTTATGTGCGAGAAAAGAAAAAAAAAAGAAAAAAAAACTAACCTGCGTAATTCGTCAGTGTATATTGGGATTTTGATGGGCTGTACGTATCTGGCAATCAACAGACCTTGAATTTGAGGAAACCTCTCTTGGCCTTGGGCCACTAGCGACTATAGCTAACGTTTCGTCACCAACTCAATTGCGACAGTTTCCCAATTGGGAACGGTATGTGGCCCATTATTGGGCGGAGCTTTCACCCAATTCGTGTCTTGGCGATGGTGTAAGCCCTCTCCAATCCTCGGCGTAACCATGACCACCAATTGAAATCTGGGTCGCTGATTACTTCAGGTTTCTACATCAACCTTCCTGTCGGAGGTCTCTCCATCTTCCTGATGGCTCTTGTGATGGTCCCGGAACAAGTCCCACAGCTCTCGAGTCAAGTTTTCCCCTCACGCGGTCACGTCTCCATCGCCCGCAAGTTCGACTGTGTCGGCTTCATGCTGATCGCCGGCGGCTCCGTCATGCTCCTATTGGCGCTAGAGTTTGGAGGCAAGACACAACCTTGGGATAGCTCCGTCGTCATCGGGCTGCTCTGTGGGGCGGCCGCCGCGTTTGTGGTCTTTGGCCTCTGGATGTGCCGCTTCGGTGACGAGGCGCTCATCCCCAGATCGTTGATCAGCCAGCAGGTCGTGTAGTGCTCGACGGTCAGCATGATGTTCACAATGGCCAGTTCGTTCACTGCGGCCTTCTTCCTACCCATATATTTCCAGTCGGTGAAGGGGGCGACTCCGTTGATGAGTGGCGTGTACACCTTGCCGACTGTGATCGGCCAGCTTGTGTTTTCGGTGCTGTCGGGTTTGATCAGTAAGTTTACCACAATGTAATGAATGCACTCACCACGGTCTGAACAAGAAGCCAACCTTGCCCACCACGATTGTAGTTCCTTAGATCGGCTATTATATCCCCGTCGCTGCCGTCGGGGCTGCCGTCAGTGCGGTGGGTTGTGGCATGCTTTCTACCCTGTCACCAAAGAGCACAGCAGCTGAATGGGCTGGCTACCAGTTGATAGCTGGTGCTGGTAGAGGCTTGTATCTCCAGATAGTAAGTATTTCTGCTGGTACTTTGCAAGTCTTTTAGTTTCCTTTTGCTACAAATTCACAACTGACCGGGACCAAAACAACCGACAGCCTGTCCTCGCCGTTCAAAGCCACCTTCAGCCCTGCGATCTTTCGATCGGCATGTCGACAATTGTTTTTGCTCAAACCCTCGGTGCAGCAATTCTCCTAGTTATAGGCTCCTCGGTATTTCTCAACTCGCTTCGTCACGAGATCCCCGTCGCAGCACCAGATGTCGACCTCCCGAAAATCCTCAAGGCCGGTGCAACGGGATTCCGCCAGCTTTTCGAGAAGAACTACTCGCTCCCCGGTATCATTATTGCTTACACGATGAGCCTCCGAAGAGTGTTTTATGTCGTCACGGCCATTGCCTGCCTGGCATTCTTGAGCTGCTGGGGTATGGGGTGGAAGAACATCAAGAAAAAGGAGGCCGAAACCGAAGTGGAGGTTGAGTCTGGGGAAGTTTTGAACGACAGGGAAAAGAGGAGGAAGTCTCAGGCGCAGGCTGCCGGGCATGCGGTCGAAACCGGCGTGCGACTGTCGCTATCTGCGACTTGAGGCTTGGCCGTTGTTTGTCTAACGGGTTCCTGTACAACCAATCAACCCTTTCAACGTGCGCGATTGGAGCTTCTTGTCTTGAGGCAAATTGAGGTGCCACAGGTGCTCGGTTACTGACTGAACTTTTAAATCATAAGAAAAAAAGAAAAGCTTCAGCACGCGTCGATTCCCTCTTGCTAAGGTTTCGTGGTATCTGTCAAACCATGGTGGGAAATTGAAACGCGTCGAGTCGACATGTTTGGGTGTCACTTGTATAACGAAGCAACGCAATAAAGTATGGCGGAACACAGTCTCCATTGAGTAACGATATGGTTTGCCAACTTCGCTCTTATTTGTTTCTTCGGTTGATTGTCGAATGACTCCCTTCAAACTCGAGAGTGTCCGAACATGAACTTTGTAGGCTTGGAAAATTTTATCAGCTTACATACGCGATCGTCACTCTTTTTTCTCAAGACACCAGTGACCCTGCATCAAATTTTAGAAGATCAGATTAAGCTGTGTGTTGTTGTCAGGAGTGGTAAGTCAATTGCTTATCAGGTGCTTCTTGGTCGTGCCTTGGAAAAACAAGTAGGCAAATGGCCGGTGCCAACTTGCCATTTACAGGCCTTCACATCTGCCTGATATGGAGTTCACCGAAATCCTTTTTTTCCCTTCCTTTTTCTGAGATGATCTGGTACTCTTTAGGACCCTCCCGCACAATGTGAGGCCTTCTAACGACAAACGCGTTTCTAGGCCTGCTTTCTCTGTTTGTTGTCGACCCTCAAACAGAATTGAAGAGAGCATCCTCCAGTTCATTCCATCTAAGCCTCCTTCTGCAATTAGCCGCTGTCCCGGCCCGTTGGTCATTGGCCAAGCGAGTGGAATCACCGGGCTGTCTCAAGGCTCCCCGTGTGTAGCCCTCATCTGCTAGCAAAACTATGCAGACAGTAGTATCCCACAGGTAACAGAAGGCGATTCTCATCCAACTCTACCCCGGGCCATTTCGAACACAGCTCACATCTACTTCACTTTGAACTCAAAGGAGCAAACAGACCAGCTTTCAGGTCAGGCATCCACAATTTTGCAGCAATCAAATACAAAAAATATCTGTAAAAAATACCAACTGCCATGTCCACACACCATCACCAAACTTCGGAAAGCTGGCGTCCTTACCGCCCCAACTACGGCCATCCAACCACTGGACATGTCCACGAGATGCATCCATATCCTTACCGTCGCTACTCACAGCATGAGGAAGCCAGTCTAGTGCCGCAGCTAGGACCGAGAACAGGCAGCCTGTCGAGCATGAAAAGCAACAATGGCGGCTACCACTCTGCGTCACCACCGCCTCCTCCTCCTCCTCCTCTTATGATCAACAACAAGAACCCATCACCACCTCCTCCCATGGCAACAAACCCAATCTCCATCCCTTCACCGCCACCACTAGCACCCACATCAGCGATCTACCGCCACAGTACCGACGACACCTCGCCGGCACCGGCGCAGATGCAGCAGCACCATCGCGGGCCCAGCAACGTCGCCACCCTGGCCTCGTCGGCGCCCACCATGGCATACCCAGACATGGCGGCCCTGCGCACCATCCCGGAGCATTACGTCGACTCGGACTCGGACGCCGCGTCCCGCAGCAGCTCCCGCCGTCACCGCCGCTGCTGCTGCTGTTGTTGTCCATGCTCGTGTCTCAGCGACCCACCAATGTGGCTCAGGCAGCTGTGGGAGTACGTCGTCCTCAACCGCTGTCTGGTGTACGGGCTCATTGCTTTTGTGGTCTGCAGCGTCGTGTTTGGCATCGTGTTTGGCGTCGTCATTCCCAACGTCGCTGCGGCTGGAGGTGGTGCAGAGTCGAGGTGAGCTTTTTTTTTTTTCTGTCTGTGAGATGGGTCTTTTAGGCTTACTGATAAAGTATCCTGCCGAGTAGTACCGGGACGCTGCCTACGGCGACTGTGACGCCGACGAGCACGACTGAGTCGAGCACAAGCAGTACTGCAACATCTGCAACTAGCACTGCGATACCACTGCCTGTAAGTGCTTTTTATACGGTTGCCCGGGAACTAGACACCACAAATTTCAGCCTGAAAGCTTTGTTGTTGCCTGCTAGTCTTTTGTGCTTTTTGTCCCTTGCCCGTTGCCCCTTTTCCTGTCTGGTATTGTACCTGGACCTACCTCTTGACTGGAACCGCTTTTCAAACCCATATACACCAGCCCTAATCAACATTCACCCATCGTATCACATCATTCAAAAACAAGGAGAAGAACAAGACTGACCGGTCTACCTTCACAAAACCCACCCCAGACAAACCTGCCCCAACAATGCCAACCCTCACGGCACACAACCCCAGTGTCGTGGATGGGCATCGCCGGAGTCCAATTCAGGAAGCAAGGGCAGGGCGTCCGGGAGGGGAGCGCGGGCGGCGCGGGCCCCTGCGGCAAGGTTGCGGGTTCGCAGTGAATGGGGAAGATGTTTCCTTGGAGGGTTGGGGGGTAATGGATGGATACATACTGCGAAGCTTGTCCTCGAAATGGAGTTCAATTAATATGATATATGATACCAAAGCTAAACAAGTTTGCGTTCTTGTTTTCGGTGCGTTGTTCTGAATTATTAATATCAAACTCAAACCTCGACTATGAGTGTCTCTGGGCGGCCGAAGTCTACGAAGCTGATCTTGTCAAAGATTTTCCAGCTAAATATTGTGGCCTGGAGAAAGAGCCAGCAATCGAAACTGCCTATTGGTCTTCGGATGTCACTGAATTGCAAAGACCACATAACAGCCCCTGGAAGAAGAAAGATCGATCTTATTCTATACGAACTCCAGACCTATCAAAAAGTCGTGAAACCTCATCAAATCAACACATAAAACTAAATTTTCTAAGCAAAAGACTTGGCCTCGCCCTCCTTGAGCTTTCCAGCATCAACAAGCCTCTTGACCTCGCCTTGCCAGACAGCCTTGATCTCATCCGCGACGGTAAGCCCATTGAGCTTACCAGCCAGCGCAGCGATCTCGTCGGCGTCAATCTTGCCCTGGACCAAGTCGACATCACCCAGCACGGCGTCAACCTGTGCCGGCGATGCATCTCCGCTGGCAAAGTAGTTTGCGTCCTTGACCGAACCCTTGAGCACACGCTTGTTCTTCTTGACAGCGTTCTTGGCTGCCTCCTTGGCCTTCTTGCCAGCCTCGCGGTCGGCCTTGGCCTTTTCCTCTGCCTCCTTGGCCGCCTTCTCCTCGGCCTCCTTCTTCAACCGTGCGTCCTCGATGGCCTTCTTCTCGGCTGCCTCCTTGTCTGCCTTCTTCTTGTTCTTGGCAGCGTTGGCCTCTTGCCTGAAACGCTTGATGCGCTCGTCGCCGGCAGAGGCGTCGTCGAGCAGCTTACGCAGACGAGCGTTGTCCTCAACCTTCTTCTTCTTGCGGGCGTTGGCGTTCTTCCTCTCCATCTGACGCTTCTGGTCACGATTCTCGTTGTCGTCGGGCACATCCTCGTCGAGGTACTCGAACGAGCGCCAGCTGTCAAAGTTGTACCAAAAGTTGTAGAACTCCTCGACCTGCTCCTTGCTCGCGTCCTCGCCACCAAACTGCGGCACGGGGTGCGTCTTGCTGAAGCGCGCCTCGGCCTTGAAGACGTTGCCCCAGAGCTTGTAGTAGTTGCCCTTTTGCAGCTGCTTCTTGGTCGGGGGCTCCACGTCGGCCTTCTCGTCCACCGAGTCGAATTGGCGACGCTTGACGGGGTCCAGGAGCACTTCGGTGGCCTTCTGGATGCACTTGAAGAAGTTGTCGTCGTCGACGCGACCGGCGGCGGCCTTCTTGTCGGGGTGGTGCTTGAGGACCTTCTTGCGGTGTGCGCGCTTGATCTGGTCCTCGGAAGCCTTGTAGCGGTACTTGGACAGGCCGAGAACTTGGTAGTGGTCTTGGTTCTATCGGGTGCAGTCAGTATAAGCTCAGTGCCTACAGAATAGGTTGATGCGGCGAGACATGTACGAACCTTCCAGTCCTTGGCGTCACGTTGGAACATCATGGGGTCTTCGGGCTCGCTGATCTCGCCATCGTCCTCGTCCTCAACCTTCTTGGCACGCTCCTGAGCCTGGATCCTATCATCCTCAGAGAAGGTGCGCTTGTGCCTGGAGCGGCGAGCGTGTGCGAGGAAGTGCGGGCCGACGGGCTCAAGGCTGCGCTCGGTGGCTTTGGTGAGCTTGCCCAGCGGCTTAAAATCCTTTTCGGCACTCCACCCGGAGGTAAGCGCCGGGAGAGGCTTCTTGACTATTGTAGCGGTAGCCATGTTGCCTTCACTAACAAGATTGGTTGTATCTTGCTTGGAGGGGTTTGGGTGCTTTTCTTTGTCAATGAAACAAATGATGCTAAATTTCAGCGGGGTGTGCCTTTCATTTTTTTTCCCTTGGGGGTTCGGTGCTCCAACTTTTTTTTCTGGCCTGAAAATTCCCACCTTGCAGGGAAGCCCCTGTCACGGTTACGGTCGGCTCCACTTTGGAATCCTCATCCAATCATTGGACCTTAAGCTTAGCCCGAGTATCGCCCTTCCGTGATCTAGACTAGAATTAGAATGATGGTAGAGGTTTGCGATTCTAAAGATTCGACCATTTTCGATCAGCCTTGCTAATTCGCCAATTGCTCGCCATCTTCGCCAAACCTTCACTACATAATATTCTAGAGCCATGACAACTGCCCTCGCCGCATACCGTCATCTGCTACGCGCAGCAGGAGTTGCCTTTAGGGGTCAGTCGAACAACTCGCCTCTTTCTGCTCCGTACCAACTCGAGGTGGTTTTTGGTCCGCGTTAGCTAACCCACGATTTGCCTTATAGGAGATGAACGAGTCCTCACCGCGGCGAGGCAGCAAATAGCCGGTCAGTTCCGCCAAAATGCATCTCTGCCCTCGGACGAGCGCGAAAAGGCTGTCAAGAAGGCCGAGGAGGTTGCATCTTTCTTGAAACAAAACGTCGTCCAAGGCAGGAGAACCGATGATGGATCCTACAGTAAGTGCACTTGGCTTCTTATACCATGTTGCCCCTCGCTGACCCTTGGCCTGTGAAACAGAGCTACAGATCCACGACGAGACGGAACGTGGAGACAACGACACTATAAGGCTGGGAAACAAGAACATCAAGATCGACGGCAAGACGTGCAAGGATACCTAAAGGCGTTTTCGTTCCGAGATATCTACTGGGGCGAGAAGCTCGCCGTGTGTTCAATTAGACCCCCGTGGCATACTGTACATTATGATACTGTCCATGATACCCATGTATAAATGACTGTACAATCATCGCCCAGTCATTGGAAGTTGACCTTGGTTGATTTTCCCTGTAATAATTAACCCTCTAACGCCGGATGCCATGCCAGTATTTTGAACGTGGTCGCAAAACTAGAAGTAAGGGGG
>JAVHJQ010002077.1:0-12231 GCA_031306095.1 Pyricularia sp. CD86 | reverse complement strand
ATGTTATTCCCTTTGCTTGCCTTTGACCGCATTCCTGTTATCCCACTGATTTTCAGCGGCTTATATAGATGTTGATGAGATTTGGTATGAAGATAAGAGAATCAACGATCAATAACATGAAACCCAAAAAAGTTCGCCAACCGAGTGACTTGTGTATTCAAAAAAGACCGTAGCAAGTATCATCATATATCTGGGTTTTGAGACGCGACCCTCCGACGTCGCAAAAGCTCCCCCAGTGGAACATCCTCATCGTCATCATGATCAAAATCATCATTATGAGGCACATCATCTTCCGCCACATCGTCCGAATCCTCATCAACACCAAAATCACGTAACCGCTCCCCGTCAGCATTGGTCCATCCAGGCTCCCCGTCCCGTCCTTTCTCGTAGGACTGCCCACTGTGGTTGTACTTGTCACGTTTCCCTTGTTCCGGGAACAGGTCCTCAAGCTCCTCATCCTCCTCCAACTCGGCAAAGATGCCCGAGCCCTGCTGGGCTTCCATCAGCTGCCTCCGCCTCCGCAGCCTCTGGTCCCTCTCCTGCCTGGCCCTGAATGCGGCCTTCTCCTCCTCGGGAGTCGCGTACGTGGGCAGCTTGACGGCCGTGTCGGCGTTGCCCCTCCAGTGGCCGCGGCGCTGCTTGTCCGGGTCTGGCGGCGGCCACATGCCCAGCCGCGCGTTGAAACCGTTCTCTTCCCATTCCCAGCCCACCCCGGAGCCGGGCGTCCGCGACACAACCGGCCCGCCGGCAAACGGCCAGAACCAGGCCAGGATGTTGCGCGTGCCCATGGCCTGGCACATGTTGTTCCAGATCCCAATGTCGTAGGGAAACTCGACGCGACGCAGGATCTTTTGGCCGTTGCGAGCAGCCGTTGTCTCTTCCGACGAGGACTCTTCGCTGCCCTCCTCCTCCTCCTCCTCGGTGGCCCACCACGTCGAGCCACCGCGGGCCTGCCTGCCCACCAGGCTCTCGTGGCGCTCCACTTCCCAGTCCTCTATCATGGTGCGGTTGAAGAGCCACGCTTTTGTGGTGGTGGTCAGCAGGACGCCGAGGGCGAGGGACACGAGGGCCCAGGCGATGGCGATGACGGTCAGCAGGGCGATCCTGGTGGGTGAGGGGCCGAGGTAGGCGGGCAGGTTGCGCTCGTCGAAGAGGGCGCGGAAGCGCAGGTAGAGCAAGCGGCCGAGGTACCACAGGGCGAGGTTGGTCGAGACGAGGAATCTGTAGAAGTAGGGAAACGTCTGCATCGACACGCAGTTGCCGGTCCACGGGCAGTGGTGGTCCATCTTGGGGATGCAACGGCGGCAGTGGCGGCAGTGGTGGGCGCGTGGGGGCTTGGGTGTGTCGCACTTGCGGCACCACCTCTGGCCGGCAGCGGGAGGTGTGGGTTTTCGCTGCTCATCTTCTTGCTTCTTCGTTTTCTTCTTCTTGTCCTCGTCGTCGTCGTCGTCGTCGTCGTCACCGCTCGGCAGCTGGTTGGCATGTCTATAGGTTCCTGGCGAGACTGTGCAGGCTTTGTAGTAGTTCCACCACAGGTTGAGGAGCAGCAGGTTGAAGGTGATGGTTTGGTTCTGGCTCGGAGGCCCAGGTTGGAGGTCGGGTGTGTTGAAAACCCATTGTGAAGCGTAGCCCAGGAACGCAATGAGGAAGACTACACCGGGTATTGCAAATACCTGCATGCCCGTTGTTACCGGGCCGGTCAGAGGCGCCATCTTGAGGTGCCTCGTCCGGCGACACGTCCTCTGTCTCCCTTAATTTTCTCTATTTGTAGAGACGTGTGTTTTGGTGTACCTTGGGCTGAAAACTCATCGAGGTGCCTTCTTCGTATAGAAATCCAGTTGAGGGCTTCTTCCGAATTGAGACTCTGTTTCGAAGTAGGTGGTGTCGAGTAGTTCTTGGCTCTCTCCTCCAGGGGTCCTGCATGAAAGTGGGCCTGCCCAATCAACCCCTGTCAGATCTGGGGCCGTCAACGTCAACTTGGGACGGTTATGTGGGGCCTGGGGCAGTCCAGTCCAGTTCACTGTCGCGGTTTATCCGTAACAGCAAAGCAACATCTATCTCATCATCCTCTGCTCAAAGTAACAAACCAACTAACTCTACGATTGGACTCGTCTCAACAATCAATTGGCTTGTCGGCACTCCGAGTTATGGCAACCATGCACCTGGAGTGCGACCTTTTTATCGCTTATTGAACTTGCCGCCATGTCCGCTCTGGAGGTCAATCAGACGCGCACACTGTTATCATATGTGGCTGCTTGGTAAGTTCCAACCCGCAAAGTCACATCGTATTGGACAGGTACATTTTACCTCAATAGATGCTCTCCAATCTAAACTTGTTTCGTATACGTACGGAGTGCGCTATCATATTTTGAATTACGCTTTTGTAGTCAGAAGCAACTCAATAAAAAAAGATTCGTATTGGTTAGTTAATTGCTAAGTAACTGGCTGGCTGACCAACTCATACTTGCTACGGCAGTGCCTCTTTCTTTTGGATCACCAACGGCTTCGTTCATCCAAATCTGATAGGTAATGCTACTTTGTCTCTTGCCCAAACCTTAACTAAGCTCCTAAGTCGTTGATAAATACTGACATGGCCCAGAGTTACCTCGGCTGTCCTTCGTACTGGTCTGTCTGGTTGGATGTTGTGGCGCTCATTTGGGCGCCAGCCAGATTTCACGATGGATTCCTGGCTCCAGTGGAAGATTTGGTAAGCCCGCTCGTATCATGCTTCTGCAACCATGGTGCCAGTCTCTAATTACAAGAACATACAAACAACTCAGAAAATGAGGTATTGACTGCCAAGCCATCATCTTCTGGTTTTCCACAGCGACCCCGGAGGTACTTTATACCGCTATTGGTAGGACTTGTTGTCCTGCGCATCGAGATTTTCCTTGGCACCGAGCATCAATGCGCGCTGCCAGGCTTCGAGGTGAGTTTAGTTCTAGGTCTAGTCTTTAGCCAACGTCCTCTGTATCAAACACACATGTAGACATCCAAACTCAGCTAACCCTGTTTAGGCTCTTCTTCCTCTCATTGTACTTTATCGCCAGTTACGGCTCCCTCAGCCACAAGCTATTGAAGATGACTCAAATCCAGGTCTAGGCCAATCACTTCGATGGATCTCAATCGTCGGGTCTATCTTGACCTCAATCGGGGCTTGGCTGGTTTCACTGCACAGGAGCCGGTCTACGGTGTTTTGCTCGCGTGGGGTTTTGAAACCATGGACGATTACGCTGCAAATCGTCGGACTAGTTTCCGAGGCTGCCATAATCGAAATACTCTGGCGCGTACTCTCTAGGCAACGAACAACCAAACAGTTGATAACCGCTGTAGCTGGTGTCTTACTCCAAGCTGCTATAGGAGCATCGATTGCCCTTGTCTTTCAATATGGGATTGATTCCTTCTGGGCCGGGACGATGAATCAACAGTCAGTCAGCTCGTGGATCACCTATAGCCTGGAAATTTTGCTATTTGGGTGCCTGCTTGCTGTTTTCATACTCTCGTCTGCATCCTTGATAAACCAGGTGGGCCCAGCCTTTCTTGTACACATCCTTGCAATCATTTGCGGACTTGTTGCTGTGGTCATCAACACTGCGGCCATTGGGACCTGGCATGGCCTGGCGACGAGCTCCGTCATCCTGAGCATGCTGCCCTTGGTCATCGGAGCAGTCTTATTCATTCATAGTGCGCGGGCTGTATCGCCACTAGTTTCCGCATGTCTGGTTCTTGTACTGTTCTGTTTCCTCATCGGCACAGGCATTTGGGCCATTGTCAGGCGTGGTCATCCAACTCGTACGCACCCGCTTCATACTATGATATCAGATATGCGGGTTGAAGCCGATCGTTGGCTTGTCCATGCATCTACGAGCGATTCACTGCACATCGCCGTCAAAGAATACCGACAGAGGCATGATGGTCGAGAGCCGCCGAAAGGTTTCGATTTATGGTATGCATATGCAGTCGAGCACAAATCGCCCATCGTCGACTTTTTTGATCAGATCCATCGGGATTTGCAACCGTTCTGGGGATTAAGTCCCTCGCAGATACGTAAAAGCATTGAGAAGCTTGAGCTTGAGCCAAACATGGTTGTTATAAAGGTTACTGATGGCCAAGTTAGCCACGGTGCTGCTCGGAGCGAGCATTTGGATGAGATCAACGGGCTGGTGGAAATGATGCGGTCGTTTTCAAAACACCTTCCAGACCTCCAAATTGCCGTCAATTTGGACAAGAACCCACGTGTTCTTGCGCCATGGGGAAATACGGGTAAGCGAGTGTTGCCCGGGACGAGAGGACGCTTTTCCCGACGAGACAATGCTCAAGACAGCGAATCGCATGGAGCAGACGGTGAGAAGTCTTTGCAGCCCAACGCCCCAGCAGGGTCTTCAGGAGATACCGCTGTCGGGGCGGAAAAGCCGTCCGCTCCATACCAAATGATTGGTCCGGCTGAATTCCGAAGGCTCAACATGCAAGCTTGCCCTAGGAGGTCAACCATGCGTTCCACATCTTACTGGAATACTCGATACATTTGCGTCTCTTGCTTCAACCAAGAGTCCTCCGGGGCATTCCTGAAGGATTGGATGCTTGCCTCTGATCTTTGCCATCAGCCTGATATGCTCAAACTGCACGGTTTCTTCATGTCGGCCCCACTCACTACACCGTTAACCGATCTACAGCCGGTATTCAGCAGGTCAAAACCAAGCACGTTCAGTGATATATTGATTCCTTGGCCGCGGAAACCAGGAAACCAGAACAAAGACTTGGATTCTGGCCTTGATTTGCAAAATAAACGCGATCGACTCTTCTGGCGTGGCACGATTGAGCATGGCGCATTGGCAAATCAACTTTATTATGGGGGGCACCAAGAGAGGCTTGTCCATCTCGTTAACAATGCCTCCAAATCGGACGAGATCATTACCATCATGGTCACGGACTGGAAAGACTCCGATGGCAAGAAACCGTTCAGGTACGAGCCGGTAAGCACATTGGAAATGAATAAGGTGCTGCTGCCAGATGTTAGGATCGGCGAGTATAGGTCCTGCAAAACTCCCGAACAAATTAACACGAGATCCTGCCGTTCGATGATGGAAGAGTTTGGCCCTGCAGTGGAAGCCGATACACCTCTCTTCAACAATCGATACGTCCTCTTGACAGACTCCGATACTACGGGAGCTTCAAACACCGGGCCTGGCAGCGACGTTATTATGGACGCGCTCGAGTCGTCCGCCCTCCCCTTCGTGGGCAGCATCTTCCGCGAGTGGTATTCAGAACGACTGAGGCCATGGCTACACTTTGTACCTGTTGATCTTCGCTACACCGCGCTACATAGCACGCTGGCGTACTTTATGGGGCTGGATGGCAGAGGCCAGATCAAGGGCCGGGATTCCGGGGTGGAGACACACTTGGAGAATGCTATCTGGATCGCCGACCAGGGAAAGAAGTGGGCGTCGAGGGCTCTGAGGCCGGAAGATGCGCAGATCTACCTTTTCAGACTGCTTCTCGAATGGGGCAGGATCATCAACGATGATAGAGACCGGATGAACTACATTCTAGAAAACACGACTTAGCGAGTGCAACAGTCACCCAAGCAGCCTAAGCTTTCAAGGCATCTTCTTTTCAAATTTTGATTTTCGCGCGAAATTGCGGAAAAAGACAAAGCGCACGATGAGTGGTGACGGGCAGTACATGCAGTAATCCAAGACGCCGCTAAAATATCTTCTGTTATCATACATCTCTCTTATCATACATTAATTTTGGGAGGGTGCGGACTCGGTCAAGAGCGGGTTATAAGTCCAGCCCATGCGTTTGATCTGGATCTGAATGCTCTCCAAAACGCGCCTCTTGATTCCGGCGGCATCCTCGATATCCTCTCCGAGGAAGGCGCCGTGCGTACTCTTGAACTCGTACCTCTTGAGTACTTCCCATATCCTGGTAATATCATCCACAGACAGCGGGATCGAGTTGGGGCCACTCCACATAAAGGCAAAGGTGTTGAGTCCCGGCGGCCTCGACCTCGCGTTTCCCGCGGCGTCGGCCTCCCACCCGCCCAGACCGGCGGGAGTCGTGAGCAGGGTATCGGAGATAAGCAGGCGGCCGTCAAAGTGGCCGACCATGCTCCCTGGGAAGTGCCCACCCAGCTTGACGGCGATGAAACCGGAGCGGACACCCTCGATGATGATCTCGTGGGAGCGGCGCATGATCTGGTCCGTCTTGCTGTTGCCCAGGAATATGTGCAACGGTATCTCGAGTGCGACCCATTTCCTGTCCTCGGCGGCCAGGAACACGGGGCAGCCAAACGCGGCGGCCCACTCGGCGTGCGCGGTGTAAAAGTGAGGGTGCGAGATGACGATGGCGGCCAGGCCGCCGAGGGCCCGGATGCGCTCCACCGTGTCGTCGTCGAGCAGCGTGATGCAGTCCCAGAGGATGTTGCCGGCGGGTGTGTCTGTAATGGGGGGGTGTATGTGGGTCAGTATATGTTGTACGGCTGGCCTAAGGACAGCTTTGTGGCTTGTGCCATCGTCTTTTATGGGTTGTATTTATATGTGTTCTTCTCATCTTCACAAGCACTTACGAACAAGAATGGCGCGCTGGCCCATGGCGAATATGGGCTTCGTCACGATACTTATCATTGCACCATGCGGGTGATATCTCTCCTGTTTTGGTGGCTGCGAAGACGACCTCTTGGCCTTGGCATTGTTGTATATGCTGCTGTAAGAAACCCCGAGTCGCTTCCAACTGTCGGGCCTCATTACCGGGTGGCGGCGGTTGATCAAGAGATCTGACGGAGGCAAAGTCGGTGATGAGCCGGAATCCACCGCAGAGGACGCTACGGAGGTGGTGGGAGACGGCGGGGACATCGGGCCCGGGTAGGACGGCTCATACGGCATAAAGATGTTGCGGTGGCCAGAGGCACGCAGCGCCGCCATGGTGGTGAAGCTCTGGCCGGCCGCCGGCGTGTAGTGTCGGGGATCATCGCAGATGAAGCACGTCTTTTGCCTCGACCGCGAGGTCGTTGGGTATTGGGTCCCACAGCTGACGCATATCAGCCACTGGGCCGTCAGAGAAGTTTCGAGTCCTGGCGTGGGTTCGTCTGCTGCCGGCATCGTTTTGCCAAAAAGAAAAGAGGGGGTTTTTTTTGGCTATTTGGCTTTTGGGTTACATGTAGTTACCGATTGGAATATATGGCAAACCCTCCCAAGATGGTGAGCTGGGTGCCAGATGGAGCGGTACCGGGGCCTTTTGAAGGGATGCAGTATATAGGTAGGTACATATGGCAAAACAGTCATTTCCACGGACCTCCACTTTGACTTCTTCCAAACAAGTCTGTGTGGTTGCATTTCTACTGAAAAAGAATGCCCTCGAAATGATCAGACTCTCCCAGGGCTGATTATGGGCTGAATTCGGCCTTGAGGAGGTTTGTCCAACGTCCATGGGACCAATGGACGGTGCGCCGAGGCACGGATATACAATGTTTAAATGGGAGTTGTCGGCCCCGTCCCAAGAAAATTTACACGGGCCGTGGACCAGTAGAGATATTATGAGAAGAGAGTGGGCAAGAAGAGAGAAAAAAAAAGAAAAGAAAAAAAGAAAAGAAAAAAAAGCACAGAGAACCACGCCAAAAAGTTCCCAAATACTCCCTACTCGTTCCAATCCATCATGGGTTGAATCTGTCTACCTGCCCATGTTCCTCTTGTGATATTTTTGGATCTTAGAAAAATTATAGTTGCCCACATTCGGCCCACCTGCTTTAGCACGGAGTTAGCTTTCACTACGACTGCTTTTGGTTTTAGTATAATGCTCGCAAATGGAATATTAACACACGCATCTCTGTCGGTCCTGCCCATTGTGTCGGCCATACATGGTGGAGACGTAATGGTACCCCACCATTGAGATGAAAGCTTCCCTCGCATCATGAGGCTGCCAGCATGCATCACCTCCATACCAATAACTTTTTTTTTTCTGTCTCTGTGTGCGGGCGCGTCTTTGCAAATCTGTTGTTTCCTTATTTTACTTGTTTGTTCTTCTTTTCTACAATTGAAAGGGCATCGCATTCTCAGCAGCGCTGCTGCCAATAGAATCGAATAATCACTCTTTGACCTACGATTTCGCTCCAAGGATGAGCTTTGCCATCGAGGTACCGGGTGAGGCCAGCCCACTGAACCTCCAGGAGCTCTGTTCCAAACTGCTCCAGGCCGGGTCGGCCGATCACAACCAGAGGCAGTCTGCCAGCCAGCAGCTCACAGCCTGGGAGGCATACCCAGACTATTATGCAGGCCTCCAGGTGAGCCAGAGCCCTGACCCTCATCGCTGTCAAAGTCATTGTGTTTTCAATCTTACCTGGGTACTTTGGCGAAGATAGTCAAGATCAATAGCTAACCAAACTGTTTTCGCAGACCGTCTTCCTGGACAAGTCGGTTCAGCGTGAAGTCCGCTACCTTGCAATAATCCTCCTCAAGAACGGCATCGACAAAGGCTGGCGCAGCATATCAGCAAAATCGTCCATACCACCCGCCCAAAAGAACATAATCCGATCGAGACTCCTACAAGGGTCAATAAATGAAGATGACAAGAACCTGGCTCTCCACAACGCTCTCGCCACCGCCAAGGTCGTCAGGATAGATTACCCGGCCGAATGGCCGACAGCCATATCGGACCTGGTCGGCTTCGTCAGCAACTTCAGAACCGGGAACCAGCAACACCTCAATGGGTCTCTTTTGGTATTGCTTCGGGCTGTCAAGGAACTGGCCAAGGCCCGGCTGCGTAAGTCACAGACGGCATTGCAACAGGTCACGCCCGAGCTGGTAATGCTTCTCGGCGAGGTCTACTCGGAACAGGTGAACTTCTGGACCGCGTTCCTCGCGAATGGTCAAGGAGGTGAGGACGATGCAGACTATGCCATGGAAAACAGCCTGATATGTCTCAGGATATTACGGGTTCTTGTGACGGTGGGCTACGAATACCCTCACCGTGACCAACTCGTACGTGAGTTCTGGCAGATGACGCAAACCCAGTTCGGCCAGTTCCTCGGTCATGTCAGTCACGACTCTGCAGTGCCCGCCCCGTATCAAGAGGTTGTCGGCAAGCACCTGCTTCAGTTTACAAAGCTACACCTCGAGGTCTGCGAGACATTGCCGACGGACTTTGCCCTGCTTCCTAACTCTGTAGAGCTTGTGCATGCATACTGGGATCTCGTGGCCAAGTTTGCCGAGGTCTTTGACAAATCTGGGGGCATCCAGATATCTTCGTCCGGGGGCGGTGGCGGCTCCAAGTCCAAAGTCGAAGGCCCTCTACTCGAAAGACTCGCCCTGAAGGGACTACTTATGATACGGGGCTGCGTGGCCATGATCTGCAGACCCCTCCAAACTTTTAAATACAAAAGCCCAGAGGCCAAGCAGGAGCAAGCACATGCCAAGGAGCTCATCAAGACCCAGTTAATCACCGATCAGTTTGTGACCCAGATTGTTGACGTGATCATCACCAAGTTGTTCATATTCCGCAAGGCTGATCTAGATGCGTGGGAAGAAGACCCACAGGAGTGGGAGGCCCAAGAACGGGACTCTGGAGATGCCTGGCAGTGGGAGGTCCGACCATGCGCCGAGAGGGTCTTCTTAGAGCTATTGATTCAATGGAAGGAGCTACTGGGTCCACCACTGCTCAACTACTTCCAATCCACGGCCAAGGCCGATGCAGATATTGTCACCAAAGAGGCTGTGTACACGGCCATGGGCTGTGCCGCGCCTACGGTATACAAGCTATTCGACTTTGACACATTTGTAACGTCTACTGTAGTCCAAGACGTTCAAATACAAGGCGATTTGGCCAAGTTGCTGCGGCGTCGGATCGCCATCCTGCTCAGTCAGTGGGTACCCATCAACATATCCGACGCTACTCGCCCTGTAGTTTTCGAGATATACAAGCATTTGATGAACCCAGCAGACCAGCATAACGATCAGGTCGTCAGGATAACGGCGGCCAGGCAATTCAAGAAGATCGCCGATGACTTTGAGTTCAAGGGTGAAATCTTTCAACCACACGCGTATGAAATCCTCACACGGCTTATCAGCTTGCTGACAGAGCTGGAACATGACGAGACGAAACTTGCCATCCTCGAGACTGTACGACTTATCATTGATCGCATGGAGACGGCGGCTCGACAAGTGGGCGATCAGCTTATTGAAGCTTTACCCAAGCTCTGGGAGCAGGCTGGAGACGAGGCGTACATGTTGAAACAGTCCATCCTCGCCATCCTAACGGCCCTTGTTAACTCCGTGGGCACGGATTCACAAAAGTATCATCCGTTCATCGTGCCGCTGATCTCCCAAGCGATGGATCCTACTTCAGAGATATCCAAATTCCTCATTGAGGAAGCAGCAGAAGTCTGGAAGGCGACAGTTGCACAGTGTTCGCCACCCATATCACCCGAATTTATGCAACTCGAGCTGAAGGGACTGCCTTTTGTAGAGTTCGACAATGTTTTGTCGGAAGAGCTCGTGCAGGTCATTAAGACATACATCCTGCTAGCCCCCGAGAACATTCTTTCCAATGAGTATAGGAGACCAACGCTGCAGGCGCTAGCAACGGCTATGGAGTCGAAGCAAAAGGATCAAGTGCATCATGCCGCCAAAGCAATCGATTACATGCTTCGGGTTGCGCAAGAGCTGGGCGGCTCCGAGGGCTTGACCGTCTTGGTTCAAGACATGCTGGTGATTGGGTTCCTCAGGGTGGTTCTGGAGCGAATACACGAGGCCTGGGAGTCCCGTCAGACAACCGGGCCGCAGCGACGCTCACCGCAGATCAGCTCAGTCAAGGAAACACACTACTTTAGCATCTTGGCTCGCATCGCCTTGGGTGAACCTCGTGCGTTTGTTCAACTGATGACTGCCGCTGGCGACCTGGCAGCAGTCTGGAAATGGCTGGGCGACGAATGGTTTGGCTGCTTTGACATGATGGCTGATGTGGAAAGGCAAAAGCTATCATGCTTGGCGCTCACAAGGCTGTGCGAGCTTGCAGCAGCAGATGGGTCATCGCCCCTTCGAGACTTGGTGCTGGGCCGTCTACAGGATTACTTTGCCATGTGGACCTCTGTCGTAACGGAACTGCTTAATGAAAATGGACAGGGTGATTCGTTGGTGTGGGACGGCAAGCCCGAGGAGTATGCAAACGACTGGGACACGCCGCAGGATGTGCGTGATCGGGCCTTTGCCTACCGAGACCAGGTGCATACCGAGCACACGTTTCCTTTTATCCAGGTGATACTGCAGGGACTTGTGCAGGCTGTTGGTGGAGAAGCAGCCTTTCAAGAGCAGTGGGCCATAAACGTCGACAAGGACGTCATTGCAGGGTTCCAGAGTCTTTCGGCGCGTTACAATGGTTCTTGAGAGAGACCTACCAGAATAGAACTGAGGCGTATCGATATGAGCATTTGAATGAGTATGGGGAAGATGTCAATGATTTGTGATAGTTATGATAGGGAAAGATTTGGCGACGATACCCACAAGAACAGTTTACTTTAGTTTTGCGGAACGGGGCATGTGTGGAACTTGTTTCAATTAATGATCCTTGTTGTGCCGATTCGGATCATGACAATGTTGTCGACAAGTCGCTTCAGTCTATCAAACCTTCATCCACCCCGCTTGATCTTGATATTAGTATGCGCACATTTACCAATCAAGCAGGTTGTATTGGCTGGCACTTCTCTGATTGGTGCGTCTGTGGAGTAAAGCAACTTTGGTCTGTTGTCAGATTATCCAATATACTCCGTAATCTGGAAACCGAAAGCCACAAACAACAACATGAAGGGGGGTTTTTTTTGCCGCACACAAGTGTGGTGTTGCCTGTGTACTATTTAGGTATGTATGTGCAGGAAGACTTGGTCGTCAAACATTTCCTTTTGTGGGATTGGAAACTCCACCGAAATCAAGACACGCAGAACGATTTTCCCGAAATCCACCCGATTTGGTTCAGCGATTTTTCCAGGAATGTATGGTTGGTTCGGCCCAAGGCGATGGGGGGAATGCAGCCCTGTTTTCTTGGAAAAAGTCTGGAATCAAGAGACGGGTGCGGACCGTGCATCTATCTCTCTTTCTTTCTGTGCATTTGAGCCCTTTTAACCTTGGATGAGGTTGTGTGGGGGGGTTTTTTTTTATTGTAAACTAACTAGAGAAAGAGGCTCTTTATTTTATTAAAAATTTATAAAAAGTAACGACGGCATCTCTGGAAACGAGAATGACATGG
>JAVHJQ010002063.1:0-11035 GCA_031306095.1 Pyricularia sp. CD86 | reverse complement strand
GCTTGAGCTCCTTGCGCGTCCAGCGGTGGCGGCACCGGCCCTGCTTCTGGTCGGATACATTCTCTATCACCTCCTGCTTAGGTCCCCAAAGCTGCCGGATCTGCCCATAGTTGGCGCCAAAGAAGGCGACTGGTTCCCCATGCTGCAGGCTAGATGGAGAAACATCGTCGACTTTGAGACTGGTCTCAGCGAAGGCTACCAGAAATACAAAGGCCAGCCCGTCATCATCCCGGCGTCACACCGGACCAGCGTAATGCTCCCGCTGTCCGAAATCGAGTGGTTCATCAACCAGCCCGACGATGTGCTCAGCTTCCACCTCGCGGCGCACGAGTCCCTGCAGCTCGACCACACAACCCTGGACCGCAGGCTGGCCCACGACACTGCCAACAACCGCATCGTGACGGTGACGCTGAACAGCCAGCTCGGAAATCTGGTTCCCGACATGCTCGACGAGGTCCGGTTCGGATTCGAACAGTGCTGGGGCGACAAGCCGGGTGAGTCCAGGGAGGTAAACCTCTACGACACGACGACGCGCATCATCGCCGGCGTCACGGCCCGCATCATCCTAGGCGACTCCTTTAGCCGCGACGAGGACTTCCTCAAGCTGAGCACCGCCTGCGCCCAGGACCTGCCCATCTCGGCGCAGCTGCTGACATTCATCTGGAAACCACTCCGGCCGGTCCTCGCACCCGTCATTACCCTCGCCGCCCGGACCCGGCTGCAACGCTACAAGCGCGCCATCGCGCCCGAGGTGAACCGTCGCCTGGCGGCCTGGGATGCTCGGGTCAGAGACGCCGAGTCCGAGGGCGGCAAGTTCGGAACGACCAACGGCGAGCCAAACGACTTTCTGCAGTGGACGATCCGCCACGCCAAGGAGAGCGGCAACCCGACCATGTGGGAGCTCGACATCCTGGCGGGCCGCACGCTCATGCTGAACTTTGCCGCCATCCACACCTCCTCCCTCACGCAGACGGCCGCGGTGCTCGAGCTCGCCGCCAGCGACCCTTCTGTGGCCGCCGAGCTGCGCGCCGAGGTCAGCGCCGTCGTGGCCGAGCACGGCTGGACCAAGCGCTCCCTGGCGCGCATGGAGAAGCTCGACTCGGTGTTCCGCGAGAGCGCGCGGCTCAACTCGTTCGTCACGCTCGGCATGGAGCGCAAGGTGGTGGCGCCGGGCGGCGTCACCACGCCCTCGGGTCTGCACGTGCCGCAAGGGGGCACGGTGTGCCTGCCGGCGTACGGCGTGCTGCACGACGAAGCCGTCTACCCGGAAGCCGACAAGTTCAGGTCCTTCCGGTTCTCGGACGCGAGGGCCGACGACGCCGCGTCGTACGTCGAGCGAGCCCGCAACGCCTTCCCCACCACCAAGCCCGAGTTCCTGGCGTTTGGCCACGGCCGCCACGCCTGCCCGGGCAGGTTCTTCGCCGCGTTGGAGTTGAAGATGATCATGGCGTACATTGTTCTCAACTACGATATTTCTCCGCGCCAAAAGACCCCGAGTATGTGGTATGGGATGAACAGGGTGCCGGATTTGACCGCCAAGATACGGATTCAGAGGAGGGAAAAGTCGTGAGGTGTTGTGGTTGCAGGGACAAACTTTGATGTACGAAATTGGATGGCTTTTTTCGGTTTTAGTTTAATCTCTTTGATACAGGTCCGGATGAAAACCTAAAACCTAAAACTTTAAAAAATATTCCCCGAGCCACCTTTGGTCTGACGTTCATGATGTCCCGACTGATATACGGCCCTGAAGTCAGCCGTCTGTTCTGAGTGCGGAACGTCTGTCTTAAATCACATTGAATTGGCCTCTTCCTATCTGTCGTCTGACAAGATGCCGTTTAAGGCTGATAAGCTAGCATTTTTCGTCTCATGGTACAAAGAGCACAGTGGGATTATTATACCCTAATTCAAGTTTCACAGGGAAACAAAAAGTCCGAGACGAAGTCTTGGCGTAAGCCTGACGACAATTGCTCCGCTTATAGAGTGCCCACTATACAACCGACGATCATATGAGAGCGAGGTCATTCAGGGGAGAGAAGAAATATAAACTTGCAAAACCGTTTGAAGTCGTCGATAAAAAAGAAAAAAAAATGTTGAGAGTGCGGGGTCATCTCCTATCTACGGCCAAGAAAGAGAAGACATCTAGACCTGTTGAAATATGCAAGGCGTTTGCACATGTCATTTTACCCCGACGGGTCCAATTCATATCTATATATCACATTCCATCTCTTTCCGAGGATCCAAAATTTGCATCTCGGGGTACTCAAGCAATGTCTAGTAGTTTTCCAAGATACTATAAAGCTCCTGGCCAAAAACATCTTCCCTAGTGGCATTGCTTTTGCCGAGGCACCGTTTTTCAACCGCGGTGAGCCGCAGAGCTTGCCGTGAATACCTTCAACATGGGTTCTCTAGACCAGGACCAAGTCTATGACTTTATCATCTGCGGGTAAGCAGTTATTAGACACTGCAGCAGCTTTTTGCCTGATTGCTAACCAATAAATACTTTTCTACAAACCCATCTCCAGAGGCGGCACCTCGGGCTGTGTGATTGCCGGCAGGCTTTCTGAATGCCCAGATGTCAGCATCCTCGTGATAGAAGCCGGTCAAGATTCCAAAGACCTCGAGAATGTACACATGGTTGGAGGGTACTCATCTTCCTCCTTTTCATCCTTTTTTTCTCTCTTCTGCTGTAGGATATCGCAGTCGTTCAAGAAAACAAACTAACTAACTAACACTCTATTTCGTGCCACTTGGTAAAGCGCCGTGCAGCTTTTCGGGAAAGAAACAGATTGGAACATCACCAGCAAGCCCAGAGCGGCCGTCAACGACAGGACAGTCAAGCTCACCCGTGGCAAGTTCCTGGGCGGCTGCTCCGGGTGCAACGCCACGCTCTGCATCCGCGGGTCGCGACAGGACTACGACGACTGGGGCGTCGAGGGCTGGAGCGGCAA
This sequence comes from Pyricularia sp. CD86, assembly GCA_031306095.1. Lineage (NCBI taxonomy): Eukaryota > Fungi > Ascomycota > Sordariomycetes > Magnaporthales > Pyriculariaceae > Pyricularia > Pyricularia sp. CD86. The sequence goes on along the minus strand of JAVHJQ010002063.1, from coordinate 8,087 downwards.
CGAAGTCTTTGCCTACATGCGCAAGGCCGAACGCTTCCACGGCAAGGACTGGTTCGACGCCTGCGATTCCGAGCATGGCACTGACGGCCCGCTCGACGTGGAGCCGTACGACCTGGCGCCCATATCCAAGCTCCTGTTCGAGTCGTTCGTCGACAAGGGTCTGCCGCTGGACGACGACTTGTTTACGCACGGCGACACGCCCCACGGCTGCGGGCACATGCTCAGGAGTGCGCACAATGGTACAAGATCTACTGCTGCCAAGTTTATTACCAACAAGGCGCGGGCGCGGGGTGATGTTATGATCATGACCGAGACTCATGTCGATAAAGTCTTTATTGAAGCGGTAGATGGGGAGCTCAAAGCCACTGGGGTGCGAGTGGTCAAGGCGGATGGGTCTGTTATGGATGTGAGCGCCCGCAAGGAGGTTATTGTTAGTGGCGGTGCCTACTGCAGCCCCAACATACTCAACCGCTCTGGCATCGGCGCAAAGGAGGAGCTGGATAAGTTTGGCATCAAGACCTTGGTTGAGCTGCCAGGCGTTGGCAAAAACTTGATGGATCACCTGGTGAGAAATCCCCTCTTGATCGAATTTCAAGCGTTGTGGCTCCCAACATAATAAAAAATGCTTTCCCCGCTGACTACAACGAAAAACTGGCCAAGATCACCTTCTTGATCTACGAGACCGAGCAGGAAGGCCTGACGGTCGACAGGGAGCTCTTCCACAAGGACGGGCTGGCCAAGTCGTACGCGCTCTGGAAGGAGCACAAAGCCGGCATCCTCGCGGGCTTCCCCGTCGGCTGCGCGGCCTTTGCCCGCCTCGACGAGCGGCTCTCCGACTCGGCCGTCTGGAACGACGCGCCGCGCGAGCCCGGCCGCGACCCCATGGGCCTCACTCCGCGGCAGCCCAACGTCGAGATCCTGTCGATCCAGTGCTACGGCGGACCCACGAGCTATACCGATTTCCCCGTCGGCGGCCAGCACACCTTTTGCCTCGTGCCCATGCTGTTCGGGCCGCGGTCCCGCGGCACCGTGACGCTCCGGAGCGCAGACGCAAAGGATGTCCCGGTCGTGGATAAGAACTATCTGGCTGATCCGCTCGATCTAGAGGTGATGGCTGAGGCGTGCAGGTTTACAAACGAAATCGTCATGGAAGGCAAGGGGACCAGGGGCGTCGTCAAGGGGTGGTGGCCGAGTAACTTGACCCATCACAGATACACGACCCGGGAGGACTGGATTCCGTTTGTCAAGGACACCGGAACAACTTGTAAGTTTTCTAGGGTGGGACAATGGTGACAGAAAGCAGGACGATAGCTGGTGAGTGTAAGTTTTGTTGTATTAACTCCCTTTGCTTTCACTAAAATAGGCTTCCACCCGGGCGGGACCTGCATCATGGGCAAGACGGACGATCCCAAGACCGTTGTTGACGCCAAGTTGAAGGTCAAGGGTGTCAAGGGTCTACGCGTTGCCGACTGCAGCATTATGCCCACCCTCAACGGGGGACACACGCAGATGCCCGCGTATGCCATTGGTGAAAAGGCAGCTGACCTTATCAAGGAGGCATGGGGTCTTGAGTAGGGACATCAGGAGACTTTGCATGTCTGCTCCATATTATCGAGCGCTTTGCCATGATTGAAATTTACACAAAAGTTGATCACCATGTGATGAAGACCATGACAGAATTTGCGAGTAGCCCCAGAAAATTCCCGCGGGCACGGACACGCTTTCGGGTTGCATGTTTCTTCGCCCAGGTGCAAGGTATTTCGAACGCTTTTGATGGAGATGGAGCACGGATGTCAGCCTATCTTGCTTTCCTGATATAATCGGTTTGATTCTTCAGGAAAGGTGCAAGCCTTACCAGTGACAAGATAGATGGCTGGCAAGGGAGTCGACATTGCAAGAGAAAGAGTCGCCCCAACCACCGGCATTGCTTTTAGTTGAAAAGATGTCCAGACTGTTCCGCAGCGCCGTAACCCAGAGCAAAAGGGGATATCCCCGGCGAGACAGCGTCAGCCAACCGCACGACCCGGAACGCCCACAAACTCATAACCGCGATTGAAACGAGATACGTCATGATCATGAGCGTGGTCTGCCAGCCAGTGGGCGTCGAATCCGGGTACTCAATGTGGTTTGTGGTGTGATGAGAACCAATGAGCTCAACGACATGCAAGCAGATAATATCCGTAGCCAGTCATTTTTGAAGCTGGTTTCAAGAGCGGTTCGGCCCTTTCTCGACATGTTGTGTCTCCCCGGCCAGGCTAGGTAGGGATTTTACTGTCGATCCTGCAGGGTAGGATGTTACACTGCAAGTTGTTGACACCAAAAATACTCGCTGGCAGGGTTTTCAGCTGGTTGTTGCGATGGAAAGCTGTCATCCAATGCACTCCTTTCGATCGGATCCATTATCCGGCCTACCCTATGCAAGAAGCTTGGCAAATTAATATGATGTTGGCTTGTTGGTCACCAGTAACAGATTAGCACAGAACCGCAGGATTCTTTCCGGGCTATTTTCTTGGCAGGATGAATGTTTGTTGCTGCTGAATATCCCAGACATGGCGTCCTGAACATTGAGCGTTCAGCCGTATACAAGGATGTACACATTGCACACACCTGAAAAGAAGCTTCTTCATGTTTTTTTTTTCTCTTCAACCCTCCTTTAAGCCGTCTTGGCAATGCTTCTCGGACCAAAAAGGAGTAATTTTGGTATTTTCTTTTATAACCTGCTTCGAAATCAGTATGGATCCAGACAGCTACAGTCTCGTGACTTGGCTGCGAGTGTTTGGAACAGGATAGATTTCAAGAGGCACGCACGACTGGCAGAGCGAGAGCACAAAGAGCCTGAGATGCACCGTGCGATGTCATGATAACGAGAGAGGTCGTTATCCCCGTAGATGACCCAATTGATTCATCGGAGCGGCACTGGGACAGCGCCAACCGTGGGGAGGAGGCCAGTGTCGACTCAAGATCGGTGGATTTTTCGCTTGGCGGTGCTGCTTCGTGAGAACATCTGCACAAAACCGGCAATCACTTACTTGAATTGTTGGCATATTCCTTGCTAGTCGCTTCTTGCCTTACTGCCCACGATTCTTGCCGGTCCATGTCTATGTCGACTTGGTCTTCAAACCGTTTAGAAAGCTGCATCAGATGGACTCCTACAATCATTTTCAACGGTGCCCACACAGAAAGCTGTATGCCGTCTTTCTACCCATATTCTGCACCAAGACAGCCCTTTATGGTTTGGTGGATTGGATCAAGTGGACAGATTCCACTTCCACACGTCAGGCCTGCGCAGGTATTTATCTCGAAGTACCCAATGGCGCTGCTGACCGACGAAGTGACCAAAGCAGCGCCACTGATTTAGCTTGTAGAATACGAAAGCAACTGCAGCAGAATTCGAGATGCGGTTCTGTTTCTATTCTTAATGTCGCGGCCTCAAGTAGTCTTCCCTGTAAACCAACAATAGACTTTGCATTCCGAGAACTTACCAATAGTAGACGACCCCCGCTGGTGTCGATCCCAACATACGAGACTTAAGTACCTCAGCTAAGTCCGGAGTAATCACAGTACATTGGATATCCTCAGTTGCAGTTCCGACGGTCCCGCTTGGTGGACCCGCAGGTACATACTATGTACTTGTAAACCACAGTGGCGCTGACCAAAATTACACGAAATGTTACGAAACTTACTTACTATTACAATATCGTAGCGTTTCACCCCAAGATACTTGTAGTGCTACTAAACTTCACCTAACCCCGCCGTATCAGGGGTCAGGATTACCAATCTACTCTAGGTACTGTGTAGCGCGGTTTTATCGACCCCACACATGGGGAAAGGAGAGAGAAAAAAAAAAAAAAGGTCAGCCTCAATTGAATTCCAGTCAACCAGACCGGGTGTCAAATCCCCTTCCTCGTCGTGAGTGGCCCTTTCTAGGTACCCGGTACCTTGATGATTAAAATGGGCTCGCACTCGGTTGGAGGGATTTACCAAGGGCAGGCAGGTACCGGTAAATCCCACCAGCTTTCCATGCGTGGGGGAAATAGAAAGGGAGACAAAAATGCCATAAGTTCACTGAAAGGGATAATTTTCCGTCTCAGGCTTGGCAACGACGAAGCGAAGCGTTGGGGGGAAAAAGAAGGAAAAATAAAGAATAAATAAAAAAAGAATTGATCTCCTTCAGGGTTCAAACTTTCCGATGACCTCCGATTCGGGATTGTACCTACTGCTGTACACGAACCTCACTAGGGTAATCCGCTGAAGGGTGCACGGTCGGGGAGTAGTCCGACGACGGTCTGCATCAATAAATAGCAACTGCACCAACTTCAGCTAACTTGGGCGAAGTGGCTTGCCTGCTATATACTTCGATGATTGTGACCATAGGTGTCATCTCGACTGATAGTGGAAACCAGCTGATGGTGGTTTGTGAATTCCCTCCGATAGTTAAGCAGCAAACCGAGCCAAGGTACTTGCCTAAATCTGCAGGTACTATGTGAAAGTTGAGCTTACGCAGCAAAGGGTACAGACAGCCCCTAGATAGATTCCACTTTGCCCAACAGATCGCCACATGGACAAGTCTCAGCTCCTTTTTTTTTCTACCCTGCCAAAGCCCAGTATCCATGAATAAGAAGCGAAAAGAATAACTCTGTTTGCCCCTGAACCACAGTCGGAAAAGAAGAGAAGGGTCAGAAAGTAAAAAGAAGAAGAAATCAATACTCCAACTGAGGAGGTTTACCAAACTGTTGTATGGCATGTACTAAGTAAGGTACGTACCCGTATATTTTAATGCTCATGTCGGATGTGCCTCAGTCGTACGCCCCAATAGCCCCTGCAATTACCAATTCTGCCAAACCCAACCCAAGCAAAGCAAAGCAACCAAACCAAAGCCTAGGTACCATACCTAGCAGATGAATTCCATTGATTTACGACATTGGAGCGCCTCCCTACCTACACAACCAGTCAAGGTGGTATTTCCAAATTGCCGGGCTCCCTCCAGTAAGAAGAAACCGTTGGCCTTGCTTTTGCGCGGCAGGCGAAGCTAACAGTCCCAAACGCCCCCAGCCACGGTCCTGGACTGTGCGGAGTCAGTCCGCCTCGGCCTCCATACTACCCTGCCCAGCTTTCTGTCAACCCACCCCCATTCATCCATCCAAGCCATCCCACCAAGGACAGACTGGAACCCCTCCCTGTTGCGCACCCAACTAATCCGTGCCGGATCCAAGGGGTCAGTCAGCGATCAACTTTCCACCGCTGGTCGGCCACAGTCCAACTTCGCACCCAACGACCAAGACTGACTTTTGGGACTTTTTACAGTTACCCAAACTCAGTCCTCGATCACTTCTTGCCCAAGACTTCGATACCCCGTTTTTTTGCAATTCAAACTACTCCATTCTGTTCTGTTTAGCTCGTCGACAGCAGCAGAGCAGATCACTCTTGACTTCTGTTGTTCCTCGTCTGCACCGACCACATTCCTCCCGCCTTGTCTACGTACACGAATCTCCCCTCGTCATCTATCTGGTCTCGGGACCACGATTCGCCCAACATGTCGTGGAAGCTGACAAAGAGTGCGTATCTCGTAAATGCTTTCCTTTGACTGCTTTTGATCTAGACGTAACCTGCTCTCTGGTCATCTTTGCCTGGTCACATTTTCTTCATCTGGCGATGGTGTCTAGAGATGCATCTACCGGATACTTGCTTTGGCGCCGTTGGAGAAAAAAAAACAAGGTTATACACTGCCGTAGTAATCACCTCAACGCTGACGCTACTCTCACTTTCACCTGCTAGAGCTCAAGGAAACCCACTTGACCACGACTCTGACAAATACCTTTTCCCGATCACCGTCGACGTCCACCATCACCGACAAAGATGACAAGAGTGGAGACTCTGGAATCTCGGGAGCGGCGACGCCGACAAATGAGAGCAACGTCGGTATGTCTCATCCTCGCTCCTCCAGCAGCTCAGACTTATAAACCGATGCATCAAACGCTAACTCGAGAATCCATTCCTCCCGGTCAGCGATAGAAACTCTAACCCAGGCGCCGGTCGTTAAGCCTTCAAAACCAGGCATCCTCGTGGTTACTATACATGAGGGCCAAGGCTTTTCGCTACCGGAGCAACATCGGGCAGCGTTTGGTATCGGTAACCAGCACTCATCCTCGGTCTCTACCGGCAATGGCTTCGGTGTCGCTGGCTCAGTCCGACCCGGCTCGTCACAAAAAAGTCCGGGTGTCTTTAACGGAAGGCCACAGACGTCAGGCGGCGGCTTCGGAACCCTGCCAACAAACCACGGTCGATTCTCGGGCAAGTACATGCCCTATGCACTGATCGACTTTGATAAGGTTCAGGTCTTTGTCAACTCGGTGGAAGGCTCTCCCGACAACCCTCTTTGGGCAGGTTCCAACACGCAGTACAAGTTCGACGTCTCCCGAGTCACGGAGCTCACGATCCACCTCTACATAAGAAACCCCAACGCACCACCCGGATCAGGACGCAGCCAGGATATTTTCCTGGGCGTCTGCCGGATTCAGCCGCGATTTGAGGAGAGGCAGCCGTTCGTTGAGGATCCCAAGATGAGCAAGAAGGACAAGGAGAAGGCCCAGGCCGAGTGGGCCAAGCGGGAGCGGGCACTGGGTTTCAGCGGTGTTGAGTGGGCTGACGTTCAATACGGCACAGGCCGCCTCAAGATCGGTGTTGAGTTTGTCGCCAATAGGACTGGCAAACTCAAGCTTGATGAGGACTTTGAGCTCCTCAAGGTGGTCGGCAAGGGCAGCTTCGGCAAGGTCATGCAGGTGCGCAAGAAGGACACGAACCGAATCTACGCCCTCAAGACGATTCGCAAAGCACACATCATCTCGCGGTCTGAGGTCACCCACACCCTTGCCGAGCGCTCCGTCCTGGCCCAGATCAACAACCCTTTCATTGTGCCCCTCAAGTTCGCCTTCCAGTCCCCCGAGAAGCTCTACTTCGTCTTGGCATTCGTCAACGGCGGTGAGCTGTTCCACCACCTGCAGAAGGAGCAGCGGTTCGACGTCAACCGTTCGCGGTTCTACACGGCCGAGCTCATCTGCGCGCTCGAGTGTCTGCACGGCTTCAACGTCGTCTACCGCGACCTGAAGCCCGAGAACATCCTGCTCGACTACCAAGGCCACATTGCGCTCTGCGACTTTGGCCTGTGCAAGCTCGACATGAAGGACGAGGACCACACCAACACCTTCTGCGGAACTCCCGAGTACCTGGCGCCCGAGCTCCTCGAGGGCAAGGGATACGACAAGGCCGTCGACTGGTGGACCCTGGGCGTGCTGCTTTATGAGATGTTGACAGGCCTGCCACCTTTCTACGACGAGAACACAAACGAGATGTACAAGAAGATCCTGTACCAGCCTCTCGACTTCCCGGGCCCCGAGGTAGTACCGCCTGCCGCTCAGGACTTGCTGAGGAAGCTTTTGGACCGCGACCCCAAGACCCGTCTCGGATCGCCGGAGCGCGGACGTGGAGCGGCCGAGATCAAGTCGCACCCATTCTTCCACGCCATAGATTGGCGCAAGTTGTTGCAGCGGAAGTATGAGCCGGCGTTCAAGCCCAGCGTGGTAAGTGAACTATTTGTCACATGATTTTGTCAGTATGCGAGACATCGGGCCTCCCCTGCTAACGTGACCAACCCTCCTCTTTTTAACAGGCCAATGCCCTCGATACGACCAACTTTGACCCCGAGTTCACGTCCGAGGCACCACAAGACTCTTATGTCGAAGGACCAGTCCTCTCACAGACAATGCAGGACCAGTTCCAGGGCTTCAGCTATAACCGACCGATTGCGGGACTTGATGACGCCGGCGGTAGTGTTAAGGACCCTTCGTTCGTCGGCAGCCTTCAGGGAGGAAGATAGAGTTTTTGAATTTTTTTTTTAAATCCACGGCCTTTGCTGCCGAGGAGCAAATCATGAAAATAAAGAGGAAAGGCTATCTAGCCGAGTTTTGATGCCACAAGTGAAAAACTTGACAAATAACACTGGTTGTGTAAAGCGCATCACACCAAGGAATGATTTGGCGACACTGGCATATAGCGCCATTTCATGGTTTTTAGAACAGGGATACGCCGGA
>JAVHJQ010002058.1:9182-27264 GCA_031306095.1 Pyricularia sp. CD86 | reverse complement strand
GACTAAAAGGTTAGGTAATGGGCACATGGGGTGGTCACAACCCCCCCCCCCATGGGGCGTGCGTAAACCGGGGGCGTGTTTTTGATCAGACACCAAAGAGAAGCCCTTCATTTGTATCTGCGGTGCGGCTTTCACCCGCCGCGACCTCCTGACCCGCCATCAGCGGATTAATCTGCACGAGGGCGAGGCTGGGCCAGATGGCGATGGCCAGGCTGAAGCTACGAGTTCTCCGGACGGGAACGGCACGTCGGCATCCAGGGATGTGGGGTCTGTCTCCGGCTTAGGACCGGACATGAATCCCCCTCATCCGGACCTGGCAGCTGCCATATCACTATCAGGATTGAGCGTCGAGGGCTGGCCGCAACCGGTGCAGGTCCCGGTGCAGCACCAACAGGCGCCATTGTACCCCCTCCCGGACCAGCATCCAGCACCACAAGCCAATGGGTTTGTGACGTCAGACCCCGGATTCGTCCAGAATGGGTTCTTGTCATCTCAGTACATGACGGCAGAAGGTGACGGCTTTGGTGTAGATGTTCAGTTCCGCGATTTTGCCCACTTCCTGGATGGGATGGGGCTACCTGCAGAATGGAGCCCGTACTTCCAAACGGGAGGTTCTGGAGCGGACGGAGAGGGTGAGGATGTAGATGATGATGACATGGAGCTTGAGTCCTGTCAGTCCCCCGATAATGAAAAGGCGACAGTCATGACTGGCCAAGTGCCAGCCAGGCCTGATCCACGGTCAGGAGCAAGGACGCCGTTTACCACGTGGCTTCCGTCTGCACCCGCAGCCAACCGGGTGACTGCGACATTACAGGATCTTGGTAGGTTCCAAGAAGCTTTCAGAACATCAACACTCAGCATCGATGATCTAAGGCACCGATATACTAATACTCTTACTCTTGCCCGCCCCCATATGTGAATAGCTCCTCGCCCCCTTAACGCCAACGCCCACCCGCTCCGGGTAACCGAAGAGCAGCGAGCACACTTCTCAGCTTCCCTCGAAACTCTCCGCTTCATCCTCCCGGAGCCGCTGTTCCGCATGCCGTCGCGACATGCGCTGACACGCTACGTCACTTCATTCTTTGAGGGGTTCCACAGCCACATGCCCTTCATCCACCTGCCAACATGGCGCATCCTCGACCATCCCCTGGAGCTGATACTCGGCATAACCGCCATAGGAGCACAGTACTGTTTCGAGCACCGGGTAGCCGAGAGTCTGTTTTTTGCCGGCAAGGCAGTAGCTCTGCACCGGCTGCAGCTGCGGCGTGGGAATGGTGCTCACTGGACCAGCGGCGGGAAGGAGGGCAATGAGGAAGAGAATGATAGGACTGAGATGGTCAGGGCCCTGGTCACGCTCATGGGGTTCGCAACCTGGGAGCCCAAGGTGTCGCTGCTGCGAGAGGCCTTCACCCTACAAACAATTCTCGCGCAGCTCCTGCGGGAAAGCGGCATCAGTCATGATCCAATCCAAGATTCATCCGATATTTCTTCCACCAGCAGCCCCGACGACATTGACGACGAGGGCGAGGACAAAACATGGCGGGCATGGGTGAGGCAAGAATCCACTCGACGCAGCAAGCTCATATCCTTCTCTTTCCTGCACACACACAGTATCGCCTACGACGTCTATCCGGTCCTTCGTAGCAACGAGATCGGACTGCGCCTACCCTGCAGCACGCCCGAGTGGAAGGCCCCAACAGCGGCAGCTTGGCGCCGAGCCAGGGCAGAGGTCGTCAAGGAGCAGCTTTTCTTCCAAGAAGCGCTAGGCCAGCTCCTCCGTCACAGCAGCACCAGCATCAACCCCAGCAACAGTGGCTCCAGCTCGGGGACCAGCACGCCACCGCAGCCGCTCGACCCGATTCCAACCCCACTGGGCAACTATCTCCTCCTGCACGGCCTGCTGCAGCGCATCCACATCCTCCGCGACCTCTCCCTCCCCGCCCTCTCCCCCTCGCCATCCTCCTCCCTCCCGCCAGACGAGGTCGACAAGCTGGAGCGGGCCCTTCGAGCCTGGACCTCGGGCTGGCAGCAGGCACCCGAGTCGTCGCTGGACCCAAACAACGACAACGGGCCGATACCGTTCACGTCGTCGGCGCTCGTGGGGCTGGCGTATTCCCGCCTCCACTGCCCCCTGGGACCGCACAGACGCCTCGACACCCGCGACCCGGCCGTCGTGGCGGGGGCGCTGATGCGCTCTCCGGGGGTGGGGCGGGGCGATGGCGGCGTCGTCTCGGCGCTGCTGTACGCGGCGCACATGCTCGGCATCCCCGTGCGGCTGGGTGTCGACCGCGTCGCCCGCAGCCAGGCCTTCTTCTGGAGCGTGCGCCACAGCCTGGCTGGGCTCGAGTGCGCTGTGCTGCTGTCCAAGTGGCTGAGGAGCGTCGGCGAGGATCTCAAGGGCGGAGGCGGGGGCGGTGGGGCTGTTTTGACGGATAGCGAGGAGAGGATCGTGCATTGGGTGGGCACAATTGTCGAAGAGGCGTATGCTGTTGTGGATTTTGACGACGGGGGTGATGATTACGACCGTGTTAGAGGAGCCGCTCTGAAGGATCCCGGTCAGCTGGGGCTGGATGTTTTGAGGATCTGGGCACATTTCTTCCGGAGGAATGCGCAGTGGAGGTTTATAAATTTTATAGGATTGAGTTTGGAGAAGTATAGGGAGCTGCTTATACGAAGTAGCGGTCCTGCCGGTTCTGGTACTTGATCCGGACCTGTAATGATTATTTAGAATATGATGAGAAGGGACCATGACCATACGTCAACAATATACCATTCAATACACGCAACCTCTTTAAGATCGACATTCAATGCTGTCAGGATACATGCAGCAAGCTGTCAGTTTACAAACACCTTCTCTCCGCTTTAGCCAAAGCGATCACCCAGCCAAAGTACACCTCAGCGGTCATTATCCTCGCACGAAAACGCCCCTCCGATGAGCCCCTGAGCATAAGCATCAATAATGTTCTGCACAACCCCATACGTCCCCCCGATGGTCAAAAAGACGGCCGATCCAATCATGAGCCAGTTCAGCCAATACACAATCCGCTGCCACCAGCCACCCGTCCTATAAGCCTGATGGTCATAGACCCAAAGGTATCCCGGCAGACCCAGGGCCAGCGGCGCAAACGTCAGGCTGCCGGCCAGGGCGAGCAGGTAGTTGAAGATGGGGATGCCCGAGGCGAGCAGGAACGACACGACGGACATGCCGCCGGTGCAGGCGAGCCAGACGGACCAGTGCACGAGCGAGTCGCGCTGCAGGTGGGGGCTGTCGCGCAGCAGACGCACGAATATGTACTTTGCCGCCACGTGGACGTACAGACACGCCGAGACGAGCAGGCCCGTCAGCGCGATGCCGTACGCCACCTTCTTCACCACCTCTCCGGCGCTGCCCAGGCTCGGCGAGGCCACCCACTTGCCGCAGTACCGGTACACGACGAGCGAGAAGGTCAGGTACGACGCCGTGACGATGCCCATGCACAGGTAGACGGCCTTGTTGAAGTCACGCGGCCGCCGCATCTCGGATATGACGGGCAGGAACGCCGAGGTGCCCGCGCCGGAGCAGAAGATGGTCGCGACCGAGGTTATGCCGGCGACGAAGGTCGGGTCGCCGACCAGGTGGAAGCCGAGGTCGAAATCGCCCGTTTGTGGAGCGGCGGCGGGGCGGTCGAGCTGCGTCACGCCCACGACGACGACGAAGACGGCAATGTAGACGGACAGGAAGCCGGCCCAGGTCAGCCAGGCGATCTTTTCAAACTTGCGGACGCTGGCCAGGACGAAGACGGAGACGGTCGCCACCACCATGAACCAGTTTGTGCAGACGGCGTGGTCGCTGAGCGCGTTGAGGGCGACGCTGGACCCAAAGACGCCCGACGCGCCGACGATGGCAAACGTGGCCAGGAACAAGACCCCGACGGCCTCGCGCAGCCAGGGCCCGCCGACCACGTGGGCCATGTCGGCGATGCTGTGGCATCCGGCGTGGTTGTTGCGGAAGTTGCCCTGGATTATGGCGCAGTACGTGTTGAGGAACTGCCAGCCGACCACGTTGATGGCCCCTGGGATGGCGCCGAGCACAAACATGGCCGACGGGATGGTCAGCACGCCTGTGGCGAAGATGACCTTTAGGAAGATGACGGACGCGTGCACCCAGCCGACGGTACGAAAGTCGGTGAGGCCCTCGCCACGCTTAAAGACTTCATTTTGATCCTCGAGGTTGCCAGTCTTGACACCATCGATGCTGGCGCTGCTGCGATTATTCTTCTGGGCATCCGCCGGAGTGATGGCATCGCCGGTGTCTTTTTCGTTGCTGGCTGCCATGGTTGGCATAAGGCTGGGAAAATGTGATGTAAAATGGTCACAGTGTTTTTACTTGGAATCCTCAGCCAACTGGGACTCAGGAACACCGTCTGAATGCAGGAACGAAAACATGGGATGGCCAATGGTAAAAACCTCTATATGTATATACCCTGACCATTGTCCCCAAGCCAGCTAGTAATGTAAAGAAGAGCAGTGTAAGCGTTCACCAAGCGTCTTTCTTATCTGGGCCGCCAAATCAAGGCCGAACTGTAAAAGCCCAGTCCTCAGCCTGGTCAAATCATATGCACCGACGAACCCACCCTCGATAAGAATGATAGCTTTCAACTCTATGCCCCAGAACTCCGGGGTAGGATCATCAATGCCGGGGAAGCACGCTGAACAAGGATCCTTTATCTGGGTGGACTCCAAATTTCATGTTGGATAGAAGCTTATGCGGGATGCGTACACTCATACGAGGGGTGAATAACAATGTTGGGGAGCAGTATTAGTTAACCCCAAATAAACGATTGTAACTTTAGTGTACCCCAACTCCCCAAATCCCACGACATGACGCAATCAAACCAAGCAGTCCCCTTTCATGGTTCGCGAGATAGATACAGACGTGGAGAAGATAGCGAGCATGATTTGCAGTGCTGTACGTAGCAAAAGGAGTTGTTCATGTTATCAGTTTCGATGGAGCGTCCAAACCAGCAAAAATAGAGTATCGTGAGAGCATGGCATTTTTTGACTGCTATTAAGACGGGTAGACTAGGTACTTCAACAATCACTGCCAAACGGGAGGCTTCTTCAACATCTCACCTGGCGGTGCCGGCATGACCGCCCCGGCCGGAGGCGCGTTCTTGCTCTTGAACTCGTCGCAAATCTGCTCCATCGTGACAAACTCGACGCCCTCGTGGCTCTTCATGTGCTCAATCAGCCTCTCGTGCATCAGGATCGCGTGCGGCCTGCCCGAGACGTCCGGGTGGATGGTGATGGGGAATATGAACTCGTCGTGCTCCCGGTAAAAGTAGTCAAAGTGGTCCTTCCATATCGCCTCGACGTCGCGCGCGTTGACGAACCCGTGGCTGTTGGGAGCCGCCTTGATGAACATCATAGGAGGAAGGTCGTCCAGGTACCAGTTTGCGGGTATCTCCACCAGGCCTGTCTCCTGGCCCTTGACCAGCGGCTTCATCCAGTCCTTTGCCCTGGCCTTGTAGTCGATCTTGGTCCAATCGTCGCCTGTCCGGAGGTAGTACGCCTGGCAGTCATGGTGGCTCATGCTGTGGTCGTACTCGATTCCATAGTCGAGCAGGAGTTGTGCTCCTTCCTTGCTCGTCTCCCACCACGGTGCGACGCTGCCGCGCGGCGGCTTACCATGGTTGAACTCGGTCAGCATGCGGTACGTCCTGTCGAGCACTTCGCGCTGCTGGTCGATGCTCATGTCGGTCGGGTTCTCGTGTGAGTAGCCGTGCAGTCCAATCTCGTGACCTGCATCACGCACTGCCGCCATGTCCTCCGGGAAGGTTTCGAGGCTGTGGCCGGGTATGAACCACGTCGCCTTGATGTCGTACTTGGCCAAGAACTTCAGGACACGCTGTGTGCCGATGGTACCAGCGAAGTAACCTTTGATCCGACCCGATCAGCGGTGTTCCTTCAATTATCAGAACTTAATCATGACTGGAGTGAGTACCTCTACTAATATCGTTGGACGAGTCCTCGCCGCCATACGAGCCCAACCAGCCCGCAACCGCATCGACATCGACGCCATAACTCACAAGAACCCGCTTCTTGCCCATTTTGGTATGAGATTCTCTTATGGTGGCTTTGCGTATGGATATGTTTGCAATATTGGCGTGTTCATGCAAGTGTTCTAACCAGTGTATGTAGGGCGGAACTTGGCTGGAGACGTGAATGATTGCACTGGCTGGCGGTCGTATATTTGTGGGGTGGTATCATTTTTCCCGAGAACATGTTTAAAAGATAAGACCCTTTGACGGTGTTCAGAGGTGGGGTTTGCTGTGATTACAGATTACGTAGGTACCTAGTTGGGAGGGAGATAGTAGGTAGGTAGGTTTACTTCGTCTGTTTGGAGTTAAGATGTTGGAGAGGAATATCAATTACCCCGCAATACTATGAGAAGTACGGTACTGCAGTGGTTCGCTTCAGGGTGGAGCTCTTCTTACATCCCTGGCAGGGTTCCTGTTTAACTTCAAAGCTCTGCCGATCAATCGGACAACTCTCAAACTTCAGGGTATCTATCCTCTGTGAGTTCTGATACTTTGGTCATCTTTAGGGGACAATAGTGAAAAGTCGGACTATGGAGACGGAATCGCCCGACGTAGCTCTGGCTGGTACAATGGCTGATAACGTGCAGCATTCCCTTGCCCAAGCCAGCTAGATGGGGTGCTTTCCCGAACAATTGGAGTCGTCGGAGTTCGAACTGTGACACTTTGCTCGGCGAGCGGGGAACACGCCTCAAGAGCAGATAGAGGTCCTCGATAGAAATAGGTGGTTATCAACTAGAATAACGGTTCAATCATAAGGAACGTCAAACTGACGTAGGCAATAGAAAGTGAACTTCCCCGGTATAGATATGCTGGATATCAAGACGTTTAAAAATTTAGTTAGGCTGCAGACAAAGACCTTTCACAGCACGAATTCGAAGACGCAAACTTGTGGAAACCCACTCAGCCTAAGCCTGTCATGATGGCATCTAAACATGTACCACATAACATGAAAGCAGCACAAATCTCAGAGGTATCACGCTTGACCATTTACACAGTACAACATCCGATAGCTTGAAAATTGAAACATCCAAGGTGCTAACGAATCCAACGCACTCGCGTCACGCATCAACAGTACGGCAAGCCATACTGCATCACCTCAAAGCCCGTCCCAACAATCAGACCACATGAGCTTCTCGTCCGGATCCACGCAGCAGGCTTCTGCCACTCGGACCTGCAGGTACTCCAGGGCCAATTCAAATCTCCCCTAGGCATGATTCCTTCGCACGAACCAGCCGGAGTAATCGTGCAAGTCGGGGATCGAGCCTTGGGGAGCTGGCAGGTCGGGGACAGGGTGGGCATTCTCAACTTCAAAAACGCCTGCGGCACTTGCAGAGGCTGCAAACTCTCAAAACGAACACTGCAAGAACCGGACCAGGAAGGATTGGATCCTAGGTTTTGCGACAGGCGCGAGACTGCAGGCTTCCAGCACGACGGCGCCTTTGCGGAATACATGGTTGCCGACCCGGCCACCACCATCAAGCTGCCCGACGCACTGTCGCTGGAGCAAGCGGCGCCGCTGATGTGCGCGGGTGCAACGGTGTGGGGGTCACTGGAGAAAGCGACGAGCCATCTGAGAAGAGGCGACGTTGTGGGTATCGTGGGCATCGGAGGGCTCGGGCACCTGGGTGTTCAGTTCGCGGCCGCCAAGGGGTTTCGAGTCGTCGCTGTCGACAGCAGGGCTGCGGGGCGGCAGCTTGCAATGGAGGTGCGGGATACTTTGAAGCCGTTTCTCGTGGTGGATTCGTCCATGCCTGAAGAGGCCGAGGCGCAAATCCTCCAATTGACCGACGGTGAGGGGTTGGCTGCGGCGATTGTGTGCACAGATTCTTTGCCTGCAAACTCGTGGGCGCTCAAGATGCTGAGGATCGGCGGCTTCCTCGGTGTACTAGGTCTGCCTCCAGAGGATTGGAGGTTCGACTCGAGCGCATTGGTCTTCCGGGAGCTTACGGTTCGGGGCAGTTATGTCGCGAGCAAGGCATCGACGCAAAGGATGATTGATCAGGTTGAGAGTGCGGGAGTGCGTTCTCATGTGACCACCGTGTCATTTGACAAGATACCTGACATTGTGGAAATGTACCAGACGACATCCATGAAGGGGAGGCTGGTGGTGAAGGTGGTGCACGAATGAATGATGGATGGATTCCAGGGTAGAACTTTCTGGTTTCCTTGGGAAGCTCACCCTAACCCTCCCCCACATCAATCCCGTACCAGGGAACAATTCAGGGTAGTATAGGTACTTAAGTAGGTACCTAGGTAAGGTAGGAAGGATATGCGTACTACCGAACCGACATATTCTTATCTGATATTATCTGCATTCCCGCCGAGATATGCGAGATATCTATATTCTGTCCTCCATCATAATGGATAAATTGCTGAGTGTGCCACATGCTGACAGACAAGACTGCATAATTGAGCCCCGCCTACTAAAAATGGAATTGCCCGTCCGAGGCTGAAATACTTGGGGGGATACTAGCTTTACTTGCGCATGTTGTGTTTTATCAAGGGGGAGAATATCCTTGCTTTCTAGGGCAAATATGACGATCTACTCGCATGGCCCTAGGCTTCAGGTAACACAGACCTGCATATAATAATGCTACCATCTCCTCACTTGATGCCTGAGCAATGTCTCATCCTAGTCTAGTTTTAAACTCTGAGCGAAGAATGCCTGTATCAGTCAATCAGTTTTCCGCCCACTTGATTTGTACTCGACGTTTTTGTCTGATGCCCAATTGTCCCTACATGGGATTTAAGCCAATTAATTCATCGCCATTTGCATATACAGCTTGACCGTACAGCTCAAAATGGGCGGCATCTTGGTCCATTTGGGGGAGGCCGTCCCCACAGCGACAATGGCCGCAGCCTATATCGCTGCTACTCTGGTATTTTACCAGGTACTTGTCTGGGCGTACCATTTATCTCCCTTCCACCCTCTCGCTCACATTCCTGGTCCCAAAATCGCCAGAGTAGGGCGCCTCTATGAAGCATACTGGGACTGGTTGCGCGATGGGCGGTACATGAACAAGATTGCAGAGATGCACGCTCAATATGGTAAACAATATGTCGTCGCCCCTGATTATCTTCAGAATAACCCCCACTAACACCAAGTCGCCCTAACAACCCAACGATAGGCCCAATCGTTCGCATAAGCTACGATGAGGTGCACTGCAACGATCCAAACTTTGCCAACACCCTCTTTGGCAACCAGAACCAGGTCCGTGACAAACCTCAGCACATGTGCAACATAATAGTCTCCGGCGCGCTACCCTACTCGACCATCGTGACGGGACCACAAGGGCTTCACCGTGCCCGCCGCGCCCCGATGAGTCGTTTCTTCAGCCGCGCGCAGGTCTTTCGATTCGAGGACGAAGTGCGCCGCCTGGCCTCGGTACTTGTCGACAAGATGCTGCTCTCGGAGCGTCGCGGCAAGTCGTTCGACGTCAGGGACGCTTTCAACTGCTTCACGGCCGACGTCGTCTTTCTACACGCGCTGGGAAAGCCCCTCGGATTCGTCGAGATGCAGGAGGCCTGGACGCCAAACCTGGCCACATGGACAGAGATGATGACAGACATGGTCTACCTGATCAAGCATAACGCGTGGGCCAGGTGGGCCGCGATTGTCACTCCGAAGCTGGCTGGGTTTTTCAACGCCAACGTCAAGGCGGTCAACGAGCTCATCAATGTTACCATCCCTGCCTTGCTCAAGGCTGCGGCGGATGACGTAGAGAACGACCGCATGTTTCCAACTCTGTTGAGGGGAGGAATGGACAGCAAGTCCAAAGTCGTGCCAGGCGCCGAGATGGATATGTTTCGACTTGGCGGTGAGGCGACCGTCCTCTTGACAGCGGGGACTGAGACAACATCTGTACGTGTGGCCAAAAAAAAGGTTGAATTCATAGCAAGCACACCTGCAATCCACAGCTGACATGAACCACCAATGGTACCCTGTATAGGCAGCTCTAGCTATCATAACATACCATATCCTCGCACGACCCGAAGTCAAGGCGGCCTTGGCAGCAGACCTTGCCGGGTTGGACCCTACCGCGCTCAAATGGACCGAACTTGAACGGCGCCCGTATCTCTGGGCCCTGATCCACGAGGCGCTCCGTCACAGCCCACCCATTGCCGCCCGGTCGAGCCGCATAGCGCCCCTTGAGGACCTGGTGTACATTCCCCGCGGCGGCGACAAGTCGGCAGACGTGGCGAAGCCTCTAACTATCCCCCGCGGCTTTACCGTCGCCATGTCGACTATAACGTGTCATTATGACCCGGAAATCTTCCCAGACCCGGCAGAATTTCGTCCCGAGCGGTGGTTGGTGCGAGATAGCGACGGGAAGGTGATTGGAAACAACGAAGAGTTGAAGAAGTCTCTGATCACATTTGGAAAAGGCAGCCGGGCTTGCATTGGAGAGAAGTGAGTTTCGAATCCTTGATTTGGCCGCGGCTGTTTGAAGCATGTCTTTTTCTCTCCCTCTGACAGTATGCCTTGCTAACTATGTTGCTTCACTATTTGGACCAGCCTCGCCATGTGTGAGCTCTTCATCATGACTGCCATGATGGCTCTTTGTGTTGTTCCCCGGGCTCGCTTGGACGACAGAATGACTGACGAATACGTGACGTATGATCATGAAAAGCTCACGCTGCAGACCATATATGGTAATGTCGCCACGCATATAGTTGTTTCATGAGCTTTGGTTACATGCAGTTGCGAAATTCTAGGGAAACTTGTGAGAACTGGGGGCCTGCGTTTGAGACATTTGCATGGACTAGCAATGATGAAATAATTCATTATGTATGTCGGAGCACAGGTTGGGTTTCAACTCAACAGCATACTATCTATAACTGCGAAACAAAAAGGCATGTGGGGCGCTGACTATAGGGATGAAATTTTGTGATTTTATCTCTATACATTCAACAGATGAGCAGTGATTACCATATCTATACGCTAAGCCGTCAACTCCAAACGCCAATACTAACTAAACAAGTCCATCCGCCCAATCTCATACGAAAAGCACGAAACAATTGTTACAACTTCAGTCAAAGACATCAGAAGCATAACGCACATTCCTCACCCCCTCATACCAAGCCTGAATCTCCTCGCTGATACCCTCCTGCTTCTCAGCTACAATCTTGAAAATGGCCTCCTTGACCCCTTCAGCTACCTCACGGCCTCCGCATACAAACACCTTGGCGCCCTGGCTCCACAGGCTCCTGACCTCAGCCCGGTCCTTCAGCAGCCGGTCCTGGACATATCTGCATCCTTCGCTCTCCTCCGTCCTCCGGCTGTACGCCCGCCGTACCGACAACACCCCCCTGGCCTCCCAGCCCTCTAGCTCCTCGCGGTACAGGTCGTCGACGCCGGGCTCGCGACAGCCAAAGAACAACAGGAGCGGCGCGACCTTGCGGCCCGCCCCGACCAGCGCCGCCCGCTCCTGGGCGAAAGCGCGAAAGGGCGCCATGCCAGACCCGGCGCAGACGCAAATCACAGGCGTCTCGGGCGCGGGCAGACGAAAGGCGACGTGCGAGGGCCGCAGCGCCACGTGCAGGTGGTCGCCCTCGCCCAGGCCGGCCAGGTAGCTGCTGGCGACGCCGATGTGCGTCCTGGCCGGGTCGGCGAGCGAGGGCGCCGAGAGGACAGAGTACGTCAGCGTGGCGTGCTCGTCGTTCCACAGCGGCGACGACGAGATGGAGTACTGCCGCACGCGCATCGGCGGCAGCAGCGCCAGGAACGTCCCGAACGGCACCGCGCAGGCCGGGAATCGCTCCAAGAGGTCAAGTATGCTGACGCGCTTGGCGCTGACCTCGGCCGCGTACGACTCGCCCGCCAGGACCAGCAGCGCCGACTTGGCCTGCTCCGCGGCGGGGTCGTTGACGGCCTCGGCCAGCACGGTGATGCCGCGCTTGGTGGCTGGTTGCGTCAGCTCCACGTACGAGCTGAGGACTTCGCGCGCCGACACGGGCGTCCCTGTCGGGAGCGTCGTGCGCCCGCCCGAGCGGATGGTGACGTAGGCGTCCCAAGCCAGGCCGAACCGGCGCATCGCCCGCTCGACCGTCGACTTTGGGTTCATGGGCAGGACGGCGAGGTAGTCGCCGGCGGAATAGTGAGCGCGCCCGCCCGTCTTGGGCAGGCGGATCTCCATGTGGCGCTTTGGGGGCGCGCCGGGGGCTGTCAGGTCGCGCGCGGCGACGACGACGGCCTCGCCGACGTCCTGGCGGAGGTCCGCGGCGCGTGGGTGCGAGACCTCGACGCTGAGCTGCGACAGCGCAGCTGTCAGGTCCGTTGCGGCGGCGTCCTGCTTCTTCTCCGCCCCGGTCTTGTACCTGTCGGCCAGGGCGGGCCACAGCGTCTCGAACTCCCACGTCTCAAAGTCGACAAAGATGTCGCCCTGGGCGGCATCTGACACTCCAAGGGGTGCTAGCCTTACCGCGCCGTGCTCGGCCAGCTTCTCGTCAACGAGCTTTGGTATGCGGTGAAAGGTTTTTGTCCAGTCGTGGTGGCCGCAGCCAAACACGGCGTAGTTTGTATCGGCGAGTTCCTCACCTCCCTTGAGGTTCTCGAGCCACTCGACAAAATGCTTGGCGTTGTCGGGCGGAAGGCCCTCATAGGATGCCGTGATGAGGACCACGGGTCCCTTGTTACCGGCGGGCAGCTTTTGGTTGGCGGCATCCAGCACATCGACCGTCTCGGCTTTGAAGCCCTGCGCGGACGCGTCCGCGGCGAGCTTGTGAGCGAGGGACTCGCAAGTGCCGCTGTTGGAGCCGTAGTAAATGCTCATGGGAACACCTCCATCCTTTGGGTCAGGGCTGGATGTTCGTGTCGTGTTTCGCGGGGGTGTTCTGTTACCAGTAGGTGCGACGCCAGAGATGGAGCGCTCCAGTTCCGTTGGTGACATGTTGTGTCGGAGAATAGCGCGCATGGAAAAGTTGTCGGGCTTCATGGTTAGGTTCTCCTTGATGCTCAATTGGTACGCCGGATCGTGCATGACAAAGTTAAAGTTTTGCAGCAGCATCGCGGTGATGAGAAGAGCCTCTTGCCATGCAAAAGCGCGACCGATGCACCCCCTCATACCATTACCAAAGGGCTTCCAGCAATTGGGGAATTCGCGGTTCCGACGCTCAAAATTTTCATCAAGCATCCGCTCGGGCTTGAACTCCTCAGCATCATCGCCGTATACCTTGGGGTCGCGGTGTGATTCCAAGATCATGAGAAAAATTGCTTGATCTTTGGGCACGGCATATTTTCCCCCTATCACAGTATCCTCGATTGCTTCGACAACAAACGCAGGAATGGTTGAATGCAGTCTAAGAGTCTCGCGAAGAACCTGGAATAAAGTCTTGTCAGTCGCTGCAGCCACGATAAATAGTGTCATGGCAAAAGTCAGGTAAGCATAAAAGGTAACTAACAGCCGTGATATAAGGCATCTTGGACAGATGCTCGACTGTAATTGGCTCCCTGCCACAGAGGTCGTCCACCTCTTGCTGAGCCTTGCGGTATGCTGTTGGATTTTTAAGCAATAGATAAAATGCAAATGAGAGCAGGCCGGACGTGGTTTCGTGGCCAGCAATCAAAAACGTAATGAGGTTGTCGGTAATGCTGCTGTCACTAAGTTTCCCGCCAGTTTTGGGGTCGACCCCCTGCATCATGGCAGAAAAAAGGTCCTTGCGCCCCGAAGGATTCTCTTTACGCGCTCTCAGCACCTCATCAGCCGTCCTTCTCAAGATCTCGGCGTCGTCGTTCCACTTTTTGTCGATCGTCCGGTAGAAAACATCCGGAAGGAGCCGGCGAGTTTTGTTGCCCGCTTCCTTCAGCCAGCAAGTCATGGCCTCGATGAACTCATGCATGTTATCGTGGTAAAAAGAGTTGAAACGGTAACCCATCGAGCAGAGGGCGATAGTGTCGAGTGTCAGACGAGTAAAGTCATCAGATGCCATAATGGGTGTTGTTGACCCATGTCTTGCCCACTTGAGAACCATTTGAGAAGCTACATCATGCATCTCGTCAAACATTCCCTTGATAGCCATTGGCCCAAAGGCTGGCATAAGAATGCGATGCGCGATACCCCAGTTTGGCTCATCATTGTGAGCCTGCAGTCCAGCATATGGACGGTGGTTAGTGACTTGGGGAAATCAGACGGGCAATTTGCTCGTTAGTGGAGCCAGACACTCACCGTGAACAGACCATCATGAACACATTCCCGAAGCCCCTGAAGGGCCGCCGCAACCTTCTTCTTGAACCGCTTCTCGTCGCAAAGCTCGTTGACCAGCTCATACGATGAAACAAGTATAAGTGATGGCCTGCCTGGAATCAGAAACCGGTAGATTTCGCCATATCGTCGGGCAAGAATCTGAAGTGACTGTGTTGGCAACTCTGTGTCTATGAGGGGGACTGATCCAAGAAACGGAATCGGGCCCTGGGCATCAGGGATGGGCACTGTGCCATGGGACTTTTGGTTCTCATCGACGAGGAAAGGCATGGCCACTTGTAAATTTCTTCCCAATGCTGTCGATGATAGAGACGCCCCAAAAGACGCCCGATGTTGAGACTGGGTTGCCGCCATATTTATAGTAACAAAAACAGTCTGTCTTTATCTTATAGACAGACCACTGAAACTATGAAGCCCCACTTAAAGGATTCCAAGTATTCTTGCAAAAATGCAAGCACTCGGAGTTAGGCAATAGGTAATGGGCTGTTCGATATCAACTTGAAATGCGGAAGATCGGAATGACTCAAAAGTCATTTGATTAAAAGCCCAAAAACCGGTGCCAGGGGCTCTATTGTATGGAGTCTATAGGAAGATTAGCAGTGGAGTGTTTACGTATCTAGGCGAACGGCTGGTTGCCGAATTTAGTAAGAAGAATTTGTGCGTAAACCCGCCTACCACAGCGCGTATAGAAAGCCCCGCGGGCCGCGAGTTTCGGTACGTTGGACATAACGACCCACTAAAACATCTCGCGGAAGCCATTTAGCTATCCGTCAAGCCTTAAACCTGTCTAGAAGTACTGGCAGCAGGGATGATTGATTATTCATGTCCACCTCGAAACCACCATACTATCTCGATGACAGATTCACCTTGGGATTGCCACCACTTTTTTTTTTCTTTTTTTTTTCTTTGGGTAGCACGAAGCCGACTGTCCCCCCGGCATAACGGCATGGTTTCTTTCAGGCAAGCAATCATAGCAGTAATAGGGGTAACAGTGAAGGAAAAAAAAAGAAAAGACAGGGATAGCAGTGGTTGTTAAGGGGCATGCAAGGCATGGTCCGCGATTGAGAAGTGTTCGAGAAATTTTCTAGACCCACAACGCGATTTCCCAAGAAGAGTGGCTCTGAAGATTCCGGGTCTAGCCTTCTGCCGTATTTGCAGATCGCGAAGCGAACGGCATTCAGTGCAGCTGAAACAGTCAAGACACGCATACATGAGCAAATCAATATGTGGGCTAAATATATCAAGTGGTTGCTCATTCGAGTATCATAAATGCAATATGGTACAGAGCAAAGAAGGGGGTGATGCTTTCAGCTCTTGGCATACACTGTTGCTCTCTTGTTACCAATCACGTCGTCGAGCATTCGCAACGTCATTCTGAGCATTGCTTGTCAGCAAACTGATGCTATACAAGCAGATCGAAAACGTAAGCCATCCTTTAACCTGCAACTTGCCTGGTTGGCCTAGTCATCGCCAGCTGACTGGCTATGTATAGGCTGGGCTGAGCGCGCTGATTAATAGCGCCGAAGTAAATGTGGCCAGACCTGTGTAGCCCCTAGCCACCCAACCAACAGATTCTGAAGGCAAACGGGATTTTGGGAATACCAGAATGGTGGGAGCCCAGGGGGAAGACAAAGGTCAACCTGACAAAGCCAATGGAATGTGTTGCTGGCATACCAAATCTAGAGCTGAATACTCCAAAACATGAAGGCTCGGGAGGAGTTACTAAGCTTTGAATGGCCCACATGATTCTGATACCAGATGTGGTTTTGCAGTTTCTGGAAATAAGCAGCAACGGAAAGAACCTGGAACTTCCAGCTCCAACGGAGGACACTAGTTCCCCGGGGATTATTAATGACGCGCGGCAAAACTTCCGAACAGAGAGGATAGGGCTGATGGGTTAATTAACATATGTAACAAACACGATATTCGTAGTTGGCGTCCCAGTTGACGAAAAAGCGGTGGGCAGCGGGGCGCATCAAAAGACCCTGAGCGAAACCCATTACGTACTCCACCTTGAATACGAGAGGGAAAAGGAATAAAAGCCTCAGGCCCTCGCATCTTGTCGGTGAGTCTGGTTCTAGCAGCCATGGTCCCCAGGTCTCGTGAGATTGACACGAGGTCGAAACCGAATGACTGCCAGTGGTGCATTTAAGGGGCTCAGACAGCCTACCTACATACCAATCGACTGAATTTCGAGAGCTTTAACAGGTATGCCTTTGGCGTCGCCAAAATTTGGTAGGCTGGATGGAGCTGCGAGAAACATACAGCGGGTGATCGTTGCTTGCTCGATGGTTTCAATTGGAATGAGCTCGTTCAGCCAACAGATTTCAGCTCCAGTCATGCTAATGCAACGCACAACCAGGTGCCTGTTGGAGTTTGTCTGTTGGGGCTCGGCTCCCCAAGCATCCTTCTGAATTCCTCAGGTGGATCTAAAGCTTGTCAAGATGCAAAGTTATTGTGGCTGGTCGAAGGGGCGGGTGCAGCATTTGAGGCGGTGGCCCTCAAAACTTCCACTCGGCGTAGTCAATCACGTGACTAGGGGCACACCTTGTCAGCTGCCAAGACTTAAATGCTGGGTCTACTTTTCACTGTAGGGATCGCATGACTTACATAATCCCGAGCAAAAAGGCGGGGAAATGGAAATCTTGGTCAAAGGAGAAAAAACCAGGCCAGTGGTCAGTCAACCGAATGCATAACAGAAACGCGGGTATCCAATCAGCAGAGGATGATAAGGATTTGAACTACCAAAGTCTCGACATCCACTCCCATTAAAAAAAAGGGGGTCTGAATCTCCTTTTGGCATCGTCAATGTCCCCTGGTCCCCCCCCTCCCGATTCGCGCACGCGACACGACAAGTGGTCAATTCCTAATGCATGGCTTGTGATAAAAATCTACCCTGTCGGCGAAGATCGGAGGTGGTAGGTGTGACAGGGACATGGAAGGTCGTCGCGGAGGCATCCCGTTCACTATCAGTACAATGATATGCGCCGAAACACGGCAGCCATTCGCAGCCGCGGGGTTTTTAGTGATTCTATTGACATTTTGTTTGTCCTGTGAATGGCTGACCAGAAAAGGACCCGAAGAGTATCGATTTTCGCGTTCCCCCACACCGAAGGTTTGGAAAATATCGCTTTTGTGTTTCGACATATGCCGCCGCCACCCCTGGAAGGTCCTCAAACCCAGTTTTGGGGACGTAATTGATGCTATTGTAGTACTGGCAACCAGATTAGTATCTTTGCTTGAAAATGCCTCAGCATTCACTGGCTTGATTGGCATTGTTCTGGCTGTGATCGGCTAATACATTCGCGTGGAGTTTCCGGGAGGTAACTGACGGCTTGCCAAGGCATTCCTTCACACGCTTACTTTTTTTGTGCACTTTCATCAGCAAAGCTTCTTCCACCTGAGCCACGCGGAAGAAATGGGGCGAGATCGGATGGGGGGCTGGTTGGATGCAGAGAATAGGCCATACAGCATATGCACTATCAGAATTGGCTTTGTTGTGGTCTCAATTGAGCCGCTAACAGGGCTGGGTTTAGCAAGTAGCAAGTCGAACTTGATCTACGGATTTCGTAATAGTAACTGAAAAGTGTCTTAGGTGGCCAACTGGGGTGCCAGGAATAGATACTTTGGCCAAGTTAGTTGAGGGTACTTGACAGGTGCAGCCTGCCACGTTCATCAAAAGTAGTACAACTAAGTTTACGGGAATCCCGACAAAATTCAGGGTCGAGCGGTGAGGGCAAAACAGCACAACAAAGGAAGAGAAACAAAGGCAGCCGTCTTTGTTGGATCGCCTAAATTAGA
>JAVHJQ010002056.1:0-15295 GCA_031306095.1 Pyricularia sp. CD86 | reverse complement strand
GAAAAAGTGTAAAAGGTCTAGACGGACCTTTGAAAGCTATAGCGCCATGTCATTGCGATACAAGGTCAATCCCAGCTTATAAATTAACTAGGTATTAATAGGTTTTTAGTTGTGCGCGGTTTCAGCATTTTTTTTCAGGCTATATTTAGCTACGTCATCGACTGCGACTCCTGAAACGCAGATCATGGCGCCTTACGAGCCCTTCAACATAACAATACATCTGGGGATTTGGTCATGGTTTTAGCACAAGTCGAAAAAAAACTATTTAACCGAGCCTCCCAACTTGCCAAATGACGAACTTTCTAGGAACCATCTCGACATCGCCAAGTCCTGGTGAGCATCGTCCAAGGTCCTAATAAACTATAACACTCGTTTCGCAAACAACACATTCTTTACAAACTTACTGATACTTCTATCATTATACATCCTTTCCCAGCTCACTGATACTTCTATCGTTGTACATTCTTTCCCATCTCATCGATACTCCTATCGTCAACCTCCAAAACCGCTGCTCGGTCAACCAGAAAAAAATGCGTTCCTTTCTCGTTGCGCTCCTTTTGGCCCCAAGTGCCGTTCTTTCTATTACCACCGTGGTTGGCCACATTACAACCGGAAAACAGTGCTGCAACCACGGTGCCGAAGACAGCAACCGTGTTTGCGAACGCAAGGGCTTAAATGCTTATTGTGTAAGTTTTTTTTAAAACTCTTCAGGTACTATTCAAGAAAGGGAAAGAAAGGTTTAATTAACATAGCCACAGTGCTCTGATGCTCGCAATGACGCCAAAGGCGGGTGCACCGCGGAAGTGTACGAAGTCGGACGCCTTGTGCAAGCCTATGATATCAAGGGCAATTGCTCAGGGCAAAGTAACTCTGGTGATACATTGGTTGGATTTATTGGCTGCGCGGAATAAACCGGTTGGATGCAGAACAGAATGGATAATGGCGTATTCGTGTTGGGTTAGACACTCGATATATATTGCGCAGGCGTTAGATGCAAGCCAGCTGTAATATGAAATGTGGGATGGTCCCTTATGTTGATTTCTTGCCTCTTTGGTGCAATCTATCTTGTAACCTGTTGTCTCCGATCAACTTTCAGCAATTTGTTTCCCACTCTCCCTACTCACAACCATGCTCTGTCCACGTTGCAGGAAGTTCGACCTTCAAAAAGAGTTAACTGGCGACTGATTCCATTAATTCCGAACCAACTTCCTCTCCTACAGCCCAGAGGCATTCAATCATCGTTCTGGGGAGTCCGGACCGTGGTGTGAAGGCTTTGTCGTCGAAGTGTGTACCAAGAGCCAGTGGCGTTTGTCGCAGACGTACACGCGGGCGCTGACCGAATATCTGAGATTAACATGGACTGGCGAGCATGGATTGTAGATTCTGGTTGGTGCCGTGACTTACAAAGAACCAACATACGGCTGTTACCGATAGTATGGTTCAGAATACTGAAGTGCATCAAGGCAATTTTATTGAACGGATGGGTATCCTTGCATTCATTTGATCCTGGTCTGTTTTCCTACCTATTTTACCTTCAGTAATTTTACATCTGTGCAGCTTACGCCCACTACTCCGTACATAATACTCATATGCCCGTTGATCGGGCATTTGATGAGCGTTTGACCCACTGATGGCTGAGTCGGAATGTCACGTCACATCCCTCAAAATCATCTCGAAATAGATATTTTTAATTACTCGGAAAGGAGTGATTACCGGGGATTTTGCTTTAAGAAATAAAATACGGTTTCATATGCACTTGGGCAGTGCTATGGTGAAACCGGTCAAAGTAGTAATATTCTTACAGTGACTGTCTAAATTTGTCGCTCGTGTTATATTTGCTAATTTTCAATACGGTCTAGATAACATAACGTGAATAGCGTCTGTATCTCCAGATTATTTAAATGGCGCCACCGCCAAACAACCTTTCGAGGACCTCTCTTTTTTCCCACCATCATCAGCCTTTCACTCTTTCAAGGCACAGTTCTTGAGTCTTCGACAAATTTGTCAATCATTCTTTTATTCGACAGTTTTGACAAGCTCTTTAAACATTCTTTTACCAAACATCTCTTAACAACCTTCTCAACAACCAACATCGGTTTGATTCAAATAATCCTCCTTCAAGCTTAATAACAAAGCACAAAGATGCACTTCCTTTCCCTTCTTCTCAGTGTGGCTCCTGTCGCCGTTCTCGGCAGCAACGTCACCATGGGTAGGGGTACGACCGGTGGAAAATGCTGCGATAGTGGCGTTGATGACTATTCTGGCCTCTGTAAATTTATGGGCATGAACTCCTATGGTGTAAGTTATATTACATTCACATTCGATCAAAGCATGCGTTGAACACGAAACTAAAACCTGTTTTTCTTTCCACAGTGCACGGATGTGGACAATTCTAAAGGGCATGGCTGCGATGACCTGCCATCCTGGCCGACTGGACGCGAGGTCAAATTCTTTGTCCCTGGCAGCAATGTCACGCACACCAATCCACAGAACTATGACATTGAGCTTGGATACATCGGATGTGCGGAGTAGTGGAATAACGAGGCTTAGGAGGGGAAGCATTTAGCGCTGGAGTCAAACTAGAATTCGCTGCTTACTCAACAAGCTTGAGGGCATTGCCGCAGTTGGTTACGCAAACCCCTACATTTGTGTATTTTAATTAGGTTCTCAGCTGGTATACATTATAATCTGTGCTGAAACTCCGCCTGACGACCGACGAGGTGAACACTGGAATGTATCTGGAGCAAACAGGACGCTGGCAAAGTACAGGGCTTCACACTAGCCCACGCCCTCCTGGCGTGGGCGCTTTCCAGCCCGACAGGTCGCTGGTGGATAATGATTTGGAGGGCAAGGACAACTCGTGATACTCGGCGGCGTGGAATTGCCGAAGTACGATGAGTGGCACCGCCTGTATCCGCCGTAGGGTAGTTACAGGATCAATGGCAATCCTACATACCAGTTGCAGAACACGGTGCCGTTGCACATCGTCCAGATGGATCTACTTATTGGGTCATCGTGTGGAACGAGGGGAAAGGGGCAGTCGATTTTGAGTGGAGATTAGCACCTAATGGGTACACACCATCAGGTTTCATTGACCCGAGTCTAAACCTAATCTGCACCAGGGATTGGTCCTCTCGAAGCCTGATCTTTGATTCGAACACCCGGCGGATTCCTTCCACCAGACTGCCGTAAAGCTCGCGCTGATGATCCGCTAGATGCTCTGAAGGAAACAGCCACGAGTAGTGAGGAAACCCCGGGTACGAATCGTGCCTCGCATCCACCCCGCAGTCCACCATCCCGCAGCGTACCCGCCCCGTGCTCTGTAATTTAGACGCTACAGTTGCCCCTCAAGACCCCCAGGTTCGAATGCAGGAGTCACGAAAGCCTCGGATCACGGGGCAACGGTGGGCCGTACGCATCCAGCCAGGCACGCATGGCCGACTTGCTTTTGGGCGTAAGGGCGTCGTTGTCAATGTAGGAAGTTTGTTCGACGGGGGCCGCGTCCGGGTGCACCGTAAAGGGAGGCGGGGCCACGACTCCGCGCACGCGGTCGCCGCCGTGCTCGGCAAGATGCAGTGGCACACCCAGGACGAGGTTGCCGCCGTCTGCTGTGCCTGAGAGGATGATGCCTTGGTCCCCGGGAGGTCCGAGGGGCGGAGGGTTGGAAAGTGCCCACTCGGCCGCGGCGATGACGTCTTCCAGCGCGGCGCGTAACTTGCAGCCGGGTACGAGGCGGTATTCGACACTCAGGGTGCGGATCCGAGCCAGCACTCTGGAATTTGCTCAAGTGGGAGACGGTATAAAATGTAGCTATGTACTTTGTAGCTTACAGGCACTAGTTATTCAGAGATTCTTGCTATTCAAAGTTTTTCACGTCAAGTCCCTGTCTATGTTTGATCCATTCTTGCCAGTGGCTGTTATATACGGTATACGCAAGGTATGTAAATATGCACGTAACTATGTATGGGACTTTGGTTCTGGGGTGACAGCCAATGGCGATGACCAGGTTTACCTGGCCTAATTCATACTGTATGGTTACACCTAGGTAATAATCAGGAACCACAAGTAGTCTTTGATGGCGCACACTCAACGCTGCGTCTAGTTCAACTGTACCCATCCTAACAAGATAGGCAGGTAGTGCTAGTGGTTACACTGCATACCATCCTCGCCCATACGGATAGTTCGGCATGGCGACCCAGTCTTATTGGCAGTTTCGGATAGGGCCGTATCAGCGCACTGAATATAGGTCTATTGCTTTTGAGTCCCAGAACAGCTCGATTCTTGGCTCTGCTTACCTAGGAGCGCCACACGTATGCCCTTGAGCTTATTGACCAGCTCTGCCGTCACAGCTGCGCAGTATCTTAGGGGGAAAATACAGCGTAAAAGCGATTGCGATTTCGATTCTCCCGCCGAGGTACATCCTTGCGATGGTAGCTATTTGCTATGGTCCGCGGAGCGCCCCGGCTCCGCTTCAGTAGCAACACTCCAATACGATGCTGCTCCCGTCTCAGGCTCCAGAAGTGCGACGGAGGGATGTAGACCCATAATATAAGGTATCCGAGCTATGCGAGTCGATGCCGTATGCACAAGGTCCCTGAGATAAGTAGAACCCTATGATTGGCTGGGGAATGGGCGTGCCTCTGAGTCCCGGTCTCATAGGTCTGGATGAAGATTTTGCCCTTGAGCAGAGAGACGCCACGGCTTAGGACTCTAGGGTTGATATTCGCTGCAATTTGCAAACAACAACACTGTAAATTATCAGGCGTGGATGGCTGCGCGACACGGGCTTAGCTAGCTGCACTGGGTGCGACGCTCCATCAGCGCGCTGGTCGAACACCAAAAGACATACGGTCGGTGGCAGTGAGTATGTGGACGTAGGGGAAGGGCTGTCGGCTGCATTGTGCGACCTTTCTCGGCGTTTGTGGATCAACTCAAAGATACCAGGCTCGGGTAGAAAGATTGGCCATGCTGGGCTTTCCAATGTTCCGTTAATTATCCTAGACTCGTCACTAACTAACTCGTACATGAGCATCTTTTTGGAAGCTATTCCCATATAAACACTGTAAACGTTTTCACAGTAGCTCGTAGCCGCAATACATCTATCCTTCATACCACCAAGAACCCGAGGTCATGACTCTCAGACCAGCTAGTCCATCACTCCCAGAAGCAGGGCACCAGTGCCCGTAGCAATACACACAAATCTCCCGTGGTTCCGCTCGCCCTTGCCGCAGACGAGACCATCGGCAAAGGCAAGGGCACCGACCGAGACCAGCAGTCCACCCAGGGTAGAGGTGTGTCCGTTCAGGGAGGCCTAAAAAATTGCACCGCCCATGAAAAGATCACGGACGCCATAGATGACCATGATGCGGTCGACCATTCCTCGGTCTTCGGGGTTTTTGGGTGGCGCGAACCCGAATAAGCCGAGGGCGTGGGCGGGTCGCAGGACGGCGTTGATGCCAAACCCCGTGACCATTCCGCCGAATGCGAACGACGACCACTGCAGCGAGGCCGACTGCGATAGTGGTGACATGGTGGGCGGGAGATCCTTGTTGTTGTTGTTGTTGTTGAATCGAAATTTGTGCCTTTGGGGCGCCGTTTTTTGTGAGCGGGGTTGAGATCTGACGTGATGCGCTCGTGAGTTTCTTCCTTGATGGCAAGGTTAAAGCCTCAGAATCGTCTAGTCAGCCAGTTTGACTTCCTGAGGCGAGCTATCGAGAGACACTTGCTTGCTCGCAAAGTCATGTGAATATCTTTCAAGCTTCAACTACAGGAATGATCAGCTTTCGGCGATTTTGACGTTGGTATTAGCTGTGGTCGCGATGTGAAGCCTTCCCCTCGTTCGAAGAAGTCGCCGCGGGTAAGCGACATAAGATTACCCCTTTTTTCAAAACCTATATCGTGCCAATCAAACGTAGCATAGCTAGCCCTTATCTCTTACGTTCCTTAATAGACTCCGAAGGGGTCTCTATCTCCATGATACCCATGCAAGTTTGCTTCCATTGTCTCATATCATGCCTGTCGAGATGAAAACTTGCGGCCACCAACCATTAAACCGAACCAAGCACGAGATGCGGGCGAGAATATCTGGTTGAAACTCCATTGCGATAGGGGACGCGTCGAATATGAACTCAATCAACTGCCGCTCTCGAGAGCAGTTGGATGGTTGCCAAAATGCCAAGTCCTCGCACACAGGCTCACACAAAGAGAAACGTGCATACAGGCACGAGCCTCCAGGGCAGCAACAGGAGCTAATTCTGAATCGATCATTTCAAGACAAGGCGTGCAACCCGAGCTGGCTGCGCGAAATCATAAGGGTGAAATCGGCGTTAGGGATTGGGAGTGGCTCCTTTCCAAGTCCTGAGCGACCTTTGCGGTTGCACGGCAGCAGAGCTGAGGTGGTTAAATTGACTAGTGCCTTTCAGTCCATGATCTGTCAGGGGCGGCCAGCTGCGATTATTCAGCTTGATAGTCGATAACCGAGATGGGCTGTTTGTTTGGGCTTTTTCCTCTCTCCATGTCCCCTCCCTTCCAGCGTCGCAGAGGTAGCTCAGTGTTCTCCTGACACTAGCGAAGTACGTTCCATGGAGCGCGGATACCTGAGAGTATGGTAGACAGCGGCTCTGATTGACAGTGACAAACACTACTAACAGCCGTGGGGTAATCTACTGTCGGTTTTCTTTTGGGCCATTCCAATGGACAACATTGCCAACGATGGGAACTTGGTCTTGGGCGGATCGGATCACGGAAAAGCAGTGGTTCACAATAATTTCTGCCTCCTGTCAACACAGATTTTTTCTACAACTTAGTCATGACTACCAGAGACTTAGCTGACGCTTCCACTTGGACCAAACTCTTTACATTGATCTTTCCATCTCAGCTCTATCTTGGGAGCCATACCCGTAATGCACCTCGGCGCCTAAGCATGAACATTTCCCTCTCATCACCACCACTGGCATCCATATCTGCCAACAGCCACGCGAGCATGACTGTAATCTATACTTAGTCCCACGTCTCACACCCACATGAACCGCGTTGCACCTGCTAACGGAGCACACGACGGTACTTAGTGGTCAAAGTTATAAGTTTCGCAGCGGTAGCCATGGCAATTGATCCCACATCCGCCCATGTGAGCCTCGAGGCTCAGCCACTAGCAGTCTCACACACGGTTCCCAAACTCCGCCCTCATTCGCTTCTCTCACCAATTATATCACGACGTGCGTCTCACATTTTGCCCATGTATCAGCCCTTGAGCAACGTGAAAGTCGTTAACTCATCAAATTATCATTATATAACAAAGGCTGATCCTAAGCCCAGACACGCTATCGAATTTTCGGGCCTCTGACTGCTGGAAATTCCCCAGGCAATGCGGCGCGGAAGCTTCGGCTTGGTCTGAGGACGTTGGAATGCCTCCCAGCAGAGTTTCTGTCTTGGGATTCTCCCGTATACGAATACTCTGCGCCAAGTTTCCGTATCCGCCGCCGGAAGGCTAAGGACGATGGTGTGGGCCGCATCTTTGCTGCCTCATCGAAAACAACAAACTACCCAACCTGGAAACGAGGAGATCTAGTGGTCGTGAGCAACTCGCGTCTAGTTGAAAGATGTGACACTTGGTATACGAATGAAGCTAAAATCAATTCCAAGTTTCCTGGGACCCATATCAGCCTGACGTCTGCGTTGCAGTCTTCTTTCCTTAGGAGTCGGAGACTTGTTTGGTAACAATCCCGATATCCAAGATTTCAAGATACGCTTTTTTCCGGCTTGATAACCACCCTAGCTTAATATATTGGTTCATTCCTGCTTTTGGCACTGTACTTGCCAACTCCCAAAGGCCTAATCTTGGCTCTTATACATGTAAAATATTTGCTTTTGCTTGGTTATAATGAAACACACTGCTTTTTCAGTTCTCTGCCTCATAGGGTCAGCCCTTGCCGAGGTCAACTTTGGCAACTGGCGTCTGCCGGTCCAGGGCGACCTACGATCCGGCTGCCCTGCCATGAACAGCATGGCAAACCACGGCTTCATTAACCGCGACGGACGCAACTTGACCATAGCGGCCGTGGTCCCTCTCCTGGTCGAGGTCTTCCACCTGAGCACGGAGCTGGCCACCATCGTAACCCAGCTCGGCCTCTCCACTGCCCCGAACCCGAGCGCAGGCACCTTTACGCTCGGCGACCTCAACGCACACAACCTGTTTGAGCACGACGCGTCGCTCTCGCGCAAGGACTTCTTTTTCGGCGGCGACGGCTTTACTTTTGACAGTGTTATATTTGGCCAGTGGTTCTCGCATTTCGACGGCAAGGAGTTCATCGACCTGCCGACTGCTGCTGCGGCTAGGTACTCGCGTATTAAGGACTCTCGCGATCGCAACCCGATATTTTTCTACGACAACATCAAGCGCATAACCAGTTATGGCGAGACGGTCAAGTTTTTCCGGACCATGGTGGACCCCAGGAACCAAAAATGTCGCAGGGACTTTGTTGAAATCTTTTTCAGTAAGTCGTATACTGCTTTCAAGAAGTTAGCGGTCACATGGGTCTACAGGAAAGGTATTTGAGGTTCTGCTAACCAAGGTATTTCTTACAGGGCAACAGCGAATTCCCTACAAGGAGGGATGGCGCAGACCTGCCACCGAGATTAGCGGGTTTTCTCTCGCTGCTGACGTCCTCGAGCTGGCGCTTCTGACACCAGAGAAGATGGGTCTTAATGATATTACTATGGACGTCTCAAGGTTCAATAGCCCCGCCCCAGCACCTGATCTCCCTCCCAAGCTTCCTAAACCGCCCATATCCGGCGAGCCTGGCGGACTTCCTGGGCTCGGTGTCCCGGGCAGACTCAAACATCCCAGAGCCGAGGGCTGTGAAATGGCTGCGCCGATCCAGGCTACAATGATTCAGTAGTCGATGATGCAACTCATGGTGCAGAGTTATAGAGTTGGGGTTGGAAGCTATGCAATTAATGTAGGGTGTGGTTGTTTCACAACAACAAAACGCCGAATGACAACCGGGTCGTCCGTTTTACAATGTACATAATTACAGGTGCATAACTATAAGCCACAAATCAAACATTCCACTCTATAGCAATGTACCAGCCTCCGCTTATAGCAATCCCGCCATGGCCGGGCGATGCCGCAGAGCTAAAGGTGGAGGATGCGGATGGTACCGCGGAGATGGGAGGCTGCTACGTGCATGATGCGGTCCGCCAGCGACCCGCAGCTGAGGTTGCTCAAGAAAGAGCAGTGCCAATGACAGCTCGTCGAATAGGGGGATGGTTAAGGAATGTAAAAAGCGAGGGCGGGCAGCACCATGTCGCGCGTTATTCGCAGCGACCGTGGATACATCATCACAAGCTGCACAGGGAACCTTTCCCCAAGCTACAAGGTGCTCGACGATCTGGGCCTGGATGAGCCTGTATACGAGGC
The DNA here is from genome assembly GCA_031306095.1 of Pyricularia sp. CD86. Taxonomy (NCBI): domain Eukaryota; kingdom Fungi; phylum Ascomycota; class Sordariomycetes; order Magnaporthales; family Pyriculariaceae; genus Pyricularia; species Pyricularia sp. CD86. The sequence continues at coordinate 5,877 of JAVHJQ010002056.1, read as the reverse complement.
CACTGCCACTGCTAGCGTCCATACAAGAGCAATCAAAACAATGGTGAGACAAATTCTATTCTCGATATAATAATACATTTCATTATCATTACCAGTCTCTCAAACATCATCGCCTTTTCCTATTTTATCACGCCGTCAGGCCAATCTACCATCCATCCCACCAGGTGTAGTTGTTGGTCTGCTGAGCGCTGTCCCAGACCAGCGGCGAGCTGGAGTCGTCGGGGCGCTCCGTCCAGGCCTTGGCCAGACCCTTCCAGAGTTTGACGTCCTTCCAGACGACCGTCTCGGCTGCACCCTCGTTGTTGGTCTTCTTGCTCTCGCCCTTGCCAAGCCCAATGTCGCCGGCATAGAAGCTCAGGGCGGTGCTGTCGGTACGCACGGGGTAGATGCGGCTGGTGAGGGCGAAGCGGTCGTTGACAAAGACCTCGAGCAGCGACTTGTCGTAGACGACGGTGAACTTGATGTCCTCGGCCTTGCCGTCGACGGACTTGTAGGGCGCAAAGTGACCCTCGTGCGTGTAGTTGCTAAAGACGCCGACGAGCGAGCTGCTGTGGTCGCGGTGCACGCCGATGGTCTTGGCCGCCGCGTCGTAGACGATGCTGGTGTACTCAGAGTTGTCGTGACTCTGCGCGATGACGATGCCAGCGGTGCCGTTGGGGGCCGACAGCGTCGCCGTCAGGACGTACGAGTCGCCCACGTTCTCGGAGACCTTCTTGGGCGTGCCGGCCGTGACGGTGGCGACGTCAAAGGTGTTCAGGGCGGCGCCAGTCTTGAGTTTCTCGATGACGTCGGGCAGCGGCCTGATGCCCAAGGTCTGGGCGGTGAAGGCACCGTCCTTGGCGATCCACTCGTTGCCGTCGACGTAGTCGTGCTTCTGCACGCCCGGAGTCTCTAGGAGGAAAAGCTCTGTGGGCAGGGTGATGGCTCCCGCGTAGCCCATGGCCTTGGCGACGGCAAACCTCGTGGCGTCTTGGATGTCCTCGTTTGCCCAACCCCACATCACCCGCCTGCCCGCGTTGCCCTTGCGCGAGTCGACGAACGAGGCTTGGGCGTAGGACAAACCCCAATCCACGGCGCCGCTGGACGAGGGCTTCAGCTCGATGCTACCGTTGGTGCGGGCCGAGAGTTCACCGCGCGTCCACAGGGCCCACTGCTCGCGCACGTGGCGCGTGGTGTTGCCGCCCTCGGCGCCCGTGGTGACGAAATACACGCCCTTGTCGCTGCCGTTCGCCTTGAGCTCGAACAGTCCGCTGACCTCAAAGTTGTAGCCGTAGGAGCCCGTGACGTCGGGCTCGCCCAGACTTGCGTTGGCGGCGGGTTCCCAGAGGGCACCGAGGAACTTCCAGTCGGTCAGATTGGAGGCCGGGGCTGCGTAGAGAGGCATGCGCGGGCCGAGGAATCCCGGGCGGGCGGCGCCGGGGAGCTGGGCCGGAACGTTGGGTCCCTTGAGGCCAGAGCCCAGGACGGCGTAGTAGTGCGGCTCAGAAACGTTCCGCAGGGTGTCCAGATCAGGGTTGGAGAAGAGGGAAGGGTCGCGGAAGCCGGTGACATTCCAGCCCTCAGGAGGGCCGGGAATCACAATGCCTTGATCCTGCCATGTGAGGCCGGCGTCTTTGCTGGTGAAAATGGCTTGAACCTCAGTGCCCGTCTGGTACTTGATTTTCCAGTTGGTGGGCAGGTGGTGGATGCCAGTCAGGATCGTCAGGAGGGTTCCGTCCTCCTCACCGTGAAGGTTCACCGGCTGGGAAGTTCCGGTAAACACAGATAAGGGGGCGCTCTTGAAGTGACCGGAAGGGAAGGAGACGGCTGAGTCGTTCTCCCACCCGCGGACGTCAGTCCAGTGAAAGAGGTCCTTGGAAACGGCGTGACCCCACGACACGTTACCCCAGTTGACGTGGTTGGGGTGGAACTGGTAGTGAAGGTGGTACGTGTCGGTGACGGGGTCGTGAACGGCACCACACGGGTCGTTCATCCAGCCCGAGGGCGCGATGAAGTGTGACCGAGGCCTCCATCGCGAGAACAAGGTGTTGTTGCCCGCCTTGTTCAGCAGCCAGTCCGCAGTCAATGGCTCTGGGACCGAGGCAGCTTGAGCGGCGGCGGAGGAGACTAGCGCCAGAAGCGCCGACGACACGAAAGTGAACTTCATCGTGCTTGTGTTATTGACGAGGGACGGGGGCGGAACAGATCACGCTCGACAACAACGACTGGGCGGAGGAGGATGGTGGAAGGCGGGAAGCTCGAGGCCATGTGAGCAAAACAGCGACAAGTCGATCATTTTGTATTTTTTTTTTTCTTTCTTTGGACCCAAGGTTAACTAACTTTGCTCCGTACATGCATGCTCCGCAGCCAAGTTGCATTCCCTAATTTTGCACTCGAGTCAGTAAAAGTACGACTTTTTCACCAGAATCCCCAGCTTTCATCAGGAGATGCGGGGAACTTTGCGGGGCCATGCATTCCAGAGGCTTGGGTGGTGAAATGACGCATGGGATTAGAACCAATTTTCTGCAGCCAGCTCGGTCGTTTTGCGGAGACCGCCAAGGGTATATCAGTGGTTGGCGGTGGGAAACTGGGGAGTTGTTTGCACCTTAATCTGGTTACCAAAAATTCGCTGACCTCGTGAGAACTCTAGTCTAAATTTTCTGGGGATTTTTCTTCGACACTGGGTCGCAAGTTTCTGGTTTTCAAAAACAAGGGAAGCCAGTTCATGACGTCGGTCTGCGACTGTCGACACAAATTAGCGGCTTGGGCCTGAGTTGGAGAAGTTGGGGGAGCCCTGCAGTGTCATTAGGTGGGGGATAAAAAAAGACGGACTCGAAAACGCCAGTCTTGTATGTTATTACTCGGTGTTATCACGCATATTTTTCATGCAAAATATATATTTGAATGGGAAGATAACAGTGATCTTACGACTACCATTTGTTACATTGCCTTCTTAGCTTTTTTCTTCTTTTTCCTTTTTTGGAGCACGTCACGTCCGCGTTACTTTGTCGCCCACTTACCGCGTCTGCCCCTTTGGACCTCTCTCTCCTTGGTGGCTTCAAGTACCCACTCTTTTCTCCACGCCAAGGAGCCGTTGCCGTGGTTTGCCACGCCGAGCAAAAATAAGTCCTAGTCCTGTCCTGGCCTTGGAAAACGTCAATACAACCACCTCCTCGGTACACCGTCACAATAAGTAAGTGATCGTCCTGAATATTTTCGCAGTCCGCTTGGTCCCGAAGTTAAATAAAGTCGTTTCCTAGCAATCGGCAGTTACGTAACAACGAAGTCTAGATCGACGTCGACCGTGAGCGATGCTACAGTATATTTGTACCGCTGAACAAGTCGTGTGGTTACCCGTCAACGCTTGAGATTTTGGAAATACTGTAAAACTTTCTCCAATGGCGGACCTTTCAAAACAGATGTACCCGTTTGCATGTATTCACAAACATCTCAGGGCAGGCAGCATCCCGTCTCCCATTTCATCTTACCATTTATTTCATCAAGGAAGTTCTATCATACAAATGACTCAAACCCCCGTAGATCGAAATAGCATGTTGAGAAGATGGGATCCTGACCAAAAGATTGGGTCGGTACCAACCAAATACCAAAGATGAGACTGCAGTATTTTTCCTACTGGTAGGTAGGTAGCTACTATGTATTGGCATGCCCCTTACATGTCCGAAACTATGCGGTTATTACGCTTATTCCAAATCTTAGTCCAATTTACCGTTTAAAGTCGCAATGGATCACTATTGTTCGATTTGCGCGGTCATCATCCGCGAACGCACCGGTGGCTGTCTATCATGTACGAGTTTATTGTAATTAAACACTAATTCCTATTATTCACCGCTGCCGTAAACTCAAAACATTGTTGAAAAGTGGAAAGTCAAATAGGCTCATTCTCACCGATACGACTCGGTATTTCCGCTCCACAAACGTCATGTGATGAAGTGAGGAGAGCACTCATGGTTATCCCTGCTTGTTGTAAATAACAAGTCCGCCATTCTCTACACATTCTTTTGACGGAATTAAGAAATGAAAACACTTCGGTTCGCGATGCGGTTAGCGCATTTACATTGAAATTATGAGTAATAAAACGATAAATTCTATTTATGTAATATGCGTAGCAATGTGTTTGTTCGAAAACTCCCCGTTTCAACGTCTTGCTAAAAGGGACAGCGTCTCCCCAAACCAACTGCTCGGTCAATCGGGACCCAGCCGGCGAACAACCTCGAGGTGCGTCGGTCTCCCCGATTGTCGCTATAATTGCGTGACTCGTAAATAGAATTACGCCTGAAGATTATCATGCAACATTTGAAATGTCTCGATCATTCCCTTTATTTTTCCTCATTGAGCACCATTTACTTCAATAAGAGTGAGACTATACTTTATAATTAGGTATCGAATTTCATATCTGTAAATTGCTTGGCCGCTATCAGCGTCTGCGCCCCCCAGATCATATCATACTTGTCGGAACAGAATGTGCAGGGCACTACTGCCACTCCGTGGGAAGATATGGGCTGACTGCAGAATTGAAGCATTGGCGGCAAATATGACTATCTCCAGCTAGCTGAACTCACGAATTGACAAGTCCTCTGAGGCTAGGAGCTGTAAACTTACATGCACCTGTTCAATTGTCACCCAGTCTCAGCTTAGCCTTCCTCCGCGCACAAGTGTACTTGCAAGTGACATGCACTTGGTTATGTCAAGTTCAGAAGCTGAGTGATTCCGTTCTATCTGTGTTATCCAAAACGCAGCAAACTACAAAACAGGCAAACATATTGTCAGAAGTGGCAAAGGTGGTGAAACACACAACATCGAGGATTGCCCAGTGGGTACCCACCTGAATACTAGGTCGGCGCTCACTAAATTGGTACCAAGGGAGATAATATTGAACTTTGGCTTTTGTGGCGTCCAGAAACGGAAGCCGGGGCGTCTAAAAACGGACTGCTTCGCCCCCTTCGCTCCCCGGTAAACCTACGGTGGCCATCTTATTGAAGTTTGCCTTGAGATATACCCACACAGCCTTCGCGAAATTGCAAGTCCATACCTCCCAGGCAGGTGCTCCAATCGCCAGTGCATGGTGCAAGATTATCATGGGCTTAGGCAAATGGGTTTCGGGTAGGCGGTAATGGCCTCCGGATTAAATGCTGAGCAGTCTGTGTATTGACAAAAAGCCTTGATTGAGGGTTTACAACCAATTCTCCACTTTCTTTAGTGCAAATAACTACCGGTACATAACGCCACCCAAAACCACCCGACAGCCCACAAGCCACGTGCCCGCCTGCCTGTACAGGTCCCATTTCCAACGGTAAATTTTAACATCACTTTTACACCATTTTTGATTGCGACGAACGCGCACACATATAATTTGCAGTCAATAAGAAATACAGTGATAGTGCTTTACTTTTTGGCAATTAAAATCGATGTGCGCGCGGGGGTTTGTCGCAATTGAAACCAATATAAAAACTGGTATTAAAACTGGTGTTAAAAATTGCCGTTGCGACTGTGTGAAAGTTTTTGGAGCCTGTAAGGCGGGGGCGGCCGGGTGGCTAGGTGGCTAGGTGGGCACGTGGGTCTTTTCTTTTAGGTGGCTTTGCGTGGCGTTATATTGGTTATGATCCAGTCGTCTGGTTGTTATAGAATAACCGTACCCGTAATTAACGGCAAACTAGGCTAAATGTATATAACAGGAAAGATTAATATAGCTTATTCAAGACACTTTAATAAGGGTGTGGTTATTTCACGGCCACGGTTCGACTAAATCATGGCCATGTGGATATTTTTACAGTGCGATTCGTTTGACAGTACAAACAAAGTGCCTAACAACTGCGAAACCATATGTCTTATTTATTACAGGGGTAACGGTAAAACGCATGCCCAACACACGTGCAACGG
>JAVHJQ010002025.1:0-14842 GCA_031306095.1 Pyricularia sp. CD86 | reverse complement strand
ACTTCATCCTTGTTACCACAGATAACGCCTCCCCTTTGATCGCAATCGGATATTATTACATCCAAAACTTCAAGCCCGGAGCTCGAGTCCACGGCTTTACCTCCAGCACATTCGACAACAAGCGCAATGGGGGATAACTCATACAGTCGTCGAAGCTTGGCTGCGCTCTGCGGGGTTGTGGGGGATATATATACGCCATGGCCTTTGACCAGAGCATGCACGACATCCGGAACCAGCCCACCGCTGTACCGCAGGGTGTACTTCTGGCCGATCAAGTGTGACACCAGTGCGTTGTACTTGTCACATTCGGCCGCAGCCCTGAGGTTGGCCGGGGCAAAGTAACGAGTCGTGAAAGGCGGCGACGCAAAGCGAATACTTGGGCGCACCATAGTGAGGAATTCGCCATCGATACCGAGCTCGAAGCAAGTAGGCTCCCCGATGCCAGGCACTCTAAGTGCGACGATGGCCGTTGTGCGCGGGCCAAAAACGCCCAGTATCGAAGCGACCATGGAATGACGGGGATTCTGACCCAGAGCAGTAGCTCCATCCCAAACGCCAACTATGGCCCCGACGGTCCAATTTGGGGCGATGATGGAGCTGCCATCGAGCGGGTCGTATGCCACCGTGTACCGCTCGCTCGGGCTGGGGACGTCACTGGCTGTAACTCCCTCGTTGGAACGTAAGGTCTCCTCGATGGGAGTCTCCTCGCTGCTTGTCGTCACGATGGAAGGACAGCTCCTGCATGCAGCACGGATCACATCATCGGCAGCGATGTCGACGTTCAGCTGCTGGTCGCCAAAAGCATTGGCCGTGCCCACGTGCGCCACTGTGTGAGCACGCCTGAGCAACGCTGAGACATCACCAATTGCGTGGATCAGGGCAGGGAGTACGGAGCGGGTGAGCTCTGAGCGGGTGCTAGAGGGTACCAAGGAGCCAAGATAGGATCGAAGGGCAGCAGAATCCAGAGGGGTTCCGGCAAGAACCGCCATGTTGCCACTGGTACCCAGGAATGTAAGATGTCGACTATGTGAGGGGTTATCAAATATTTAGCTTGATCCCTGGTACTAAGTATACAAATTGAAGAGGGTTAACTTGGACGCATACGGCTTCTACGACGAAAGACGCACAAACAGCATGGAGAAGCCTTACGTGCAAAAAAAAAAAAAAAAAAAAAATTAGCAGCCCCAAAGAGAAACAAAAGTGACGTACAAGGAGGGGGGAGAAATAAGAAACCAACCAATTGAAAGAAAGCAGTTGCGGGGCCACAAACCCGGACCCAGACCGACTCGATGGGCCCATCAAAAGTGGCCTGGGGTTGTGGGAAGGAACCAGGAACCAAGCAAGCCAAGGAACTATGGCGATTCCGGGGCAATATATCCAACTGACAAGGTCAGCATAGGATATGTACATATAGCTCTCGGCACAGCATATACATCACGCATGCAGGCGTGCACATGCAAACACACACATACATACTTCCTCAAAGCATTTTATGTCAGCGCCGGTGCCGCCTTCAACAGTCTTGGAAACGACCGGAATGGAGGCGGCTGTCGGATCCAGCTTCCCCTCTCATTGGCCAATGTTTTGCCAAGTGCGGGGATGCTGGTTCGACAAGGGGTACAAAGGAGGGTTCAAATAGAAAGAAGGGTTCAAACCCGTGCAATTGCGTGATCAGCCTATGGCTTCGCGCAATGCCGTCTTGGGTAGCCTCTTTTACGCGAGATGAGGAGTTGTCTTCGGCGCCTAGCCTCTATCTTCGACATGGTGCCGACAAAGGCTGGCTCGGGTGACTGCTTGGGCGGGTGGGATTGAGGTGGAGGAAACCAATCCTATCTGTCCTGGGCAGCGTAGATGCATAATGCTAATGTGTGTGTGTGTGTGTGTGAGAGAGAGAGAGAGAGAGGCTCTGGGAACCGTTTATCTGGTATCGTTTCACTATCCTTCCAACCACTTGCAATTTCCTCTTAGTCCACGAGACCCGAGTACAGCAGGCAGACATGTTCAGGCTCTATGAAGTGGACCCCGATGCAGACACGCTGCTTATTGTCCGCCCCTGGTCAGAGGTGACCAAGAACTCTGAATTGGTAGTCAACGGACACGGGGACAATAGGCAGGTCAATGGTGTCTCCGAGCCGCATATCAACAACGGCGAGCACTTCAGCATAGAGCTCCGGATCAAGGTCTCTTCCAAGCACCTGAGTCTTGCCTCCCGCCATCTTTCCAACAAACTTCGGCACACTTCAGCCGTCCAGTCAGATGGAAGAATACACATTCATCTGGATGATGTCGACCCGGCTGCGGCGACCGTGGTGATGAACATCATCCATTGCCGAGGCCAGAAGGTCCCACGCAACGTCGCTCTCCAGACACTCGCCGATATCGCCGTTTTCGTGGACCGATACCGATGCTTCGATGCCGTCGAGGCCCATGGTGACAGGTGGATCAGGGGCTTAGAACATAACCTAGTAGAGGCGCCAGTGGGTAAGGCGCTGATGCAGTGGATTTATGTTTCCTACGTCTTTCGGCAACCCTCGCTGTTCAGGCGCGTCACTGGCGTCGCTGTGGCACAAACCACTGAAATTGGTGGAACCTATGGCTTGCCAATTCGCCAGAAGATCATCAGTAAGCAAAGAATCTTGTTTACATGGCACATCCGAGGTTCAGTGAGGGCTGGTATGCTAATTTTTGAGCAGACGGTATCCATAAACAGAGACAACAACTGCTGATGCAGGCCGCAGACGCTGTCAATGATGCGCTGGGTTGTAGCGCGGCGGTTTCTGTTTGCTCTCTTGGCTGCGACAACTTTCTCCGCAGCGCCCTCCAAGCCTCTCTCGACCGTTCCGGTGTACCGTGGCCCCTCAACTCTGCCATCGACGGTGTCGGGTTTGGGGCCCTAATCGAGGCCTCTCGGGAGGTTGAGAAAATGCACCAAAACTGGCACTCCAACATCGGTCCCGTCTTCGCTAAGCCACTGTATTCAAGCAAGCCGAGCAAGCCAGAAACGCGTAGTACCGACTCAGAGCATCACAAAGCCATCCTTGTTCGGCAGCCGCAATGTATCGAGAGGTTGAGGCTGACGGACCAGTTGAGGAAAATCGAGCGGGAAGCCGGAGGGCTGGAGCTGGAGAGTAGCCTCGGGTACACCTTGTACTGACAGAGAGAGAAGGAGAGACTTCAGGCTCCGTGCCCATCGAGCGAGCTGCATCGTCGTGGTTGCGTAGAGAGCTTTCGACTGACGATGGATGATGTATGGCAAATGTTGCTGATATACTTTGGCACTGGATTGGACACATTGGACATAAGACAGCGGCAGAGCACATACTATGTCCAGGCATACCCGAAATTTCCGGAGAAAGTATTTAATTACGGAAACGAGTCAAAAATAGGCAAGGTTTAAGGGAGGGCCAACCGCGATATGCAAGGGAAAACAATATATGGCGACCGTTCCAATGGGCGTCAATTGGGTATTTCGTTATATTAATCGTACTAAACTATGTAAGTGTGTGCGGTATGAAGGTTCCAGCCAGGATACCCATCTTAACCGGCGCAAATTTAAGATCCTTAACCGAGCAGGTCAGCACTTGGTGGCATCACCAAGTCCAAGATCGACTGCAGCCAGCAGCGTCTCCATGAAGCCTGCTCCGATCTCCCTCAGGTTATCATTATGCTGACTTTGTGATGGGTAAAAGGGGCAGTCCGGCACTGCATTGTTTCCAAATCCAAACTCAACAGTGTAGCCATGCACAAGGTTTTGGGAAGGGTCGGTAAAATGCCTCGAGTAGGAATAATCGTCGCTCGCCCCAGAAGTAGGGTAAAGGCCGACTGCCTGGGAAACAGTGTATTTGCGACCATTTGCAGCTGACATGGCGTCGCCCATCCGCTTGGCGGCACCTTGGTTCACAGAATCCTCTGCTGTGGGCGAATACTCGCCGTAACCCCGGCCGCGGCCGGGCACGTCGTTGACGATGCCACGGACTGCGTTGTAGGTTGAATTGTGGAAGTTCATGTAGTCGTATTTATCCTGGTTGGTGTCGCTTCCCCAGCTGTACAGCACATCGCCCGTGTAGGAGTGGAGGTCGACAAACCACCTGACCTTTTTGTAAGTATCCAGGACCCACTTGATGTTTTGTGTCTCTGGTTCCGAAAACGCGCTGGTGCCTTGATAAGGGCAAGAGAGAGAAAATAGTTAGCAACCACTGCTTAAATGTGACGGTGCATCGGCCGACAGATGACGTCGAAATCAACGCAGATCGATAATGAATAGGTGCTTACCATGGAAAACCTCAGAGCTCGGGTCAGTGCTGGCCACACTACTTGCAACACTCGGGGCAAATTCTTTGGGGAAGTCCCACAGGAAGTCAAAGTTCCTGTTTAGATCAACACCAATCGTAGAGTCGTCTCCAGCCTTGGCTGAGCGAGGATTGCGGTTCTTCCTCCAGCAGCTGTTTGTGCTCTGGTCATAGGCGACGCCGTCCGGGTTGGACAAGGGTACAAAGATAAGGCCGGCCGACAAGGCCTTCTTGACATCGGCATTGGTGTAGCTCTTGCGCCCGTAAGTGATGCCTGTGTTTTTCTCGTTGGCGTAGAGGAGATCGGCGACAAAGAACAGCACACCATCCGCAGAACCTCGTTCACGAGCGTGGATCGCACCGTTGAGGTACACCCTGTAGGCGTCGTTGCAAGTACCATTGCCGCCGACCTTGCCGCCAAAGACTGAACGCCCCTCGTATGTCTTCTGTGGAGCTTGAAAAGTCTGGAAGTTGTAATGGCTTGCAAGCGCTCTGAATCCGCTGTCGATCTCTTTGACGCTGAGCACAGACGTAACGGCCGTGTTCTGCGTACCAACCCCCCGCGGCAACTCCTTGCCGTCGTTAAAACGATCCCCAGTACCGACCGGAATGCCAGTATTGCCCGTAATCTGGCGGCGGGCGAGGCGGCTGCTAGAACCTGCGATCCTCTCCTCGGGCAAGACACATGCCCATGTGAGGGAGACAAGGGCAGATATGGTAAGCAACTTCATGATTGGGGAATAGGGCTGGACAAAGCCGGAGGATGGCTCGTTGATGCTTCGCTTGAATGGTTGGTGGCTGAACGTGGTGGATTCAAGTGATACATAAGCAACCCAGCTTGTAAGCTCCGATGGGAGATGGGCAGGGAGATGGGGGGAAGAACAGAAGAAAAAGAAACACTTGACCGCAGCCAAACACCAGAAGTCTGTGCTACACGAAACAGCATGTCAGCCATGGCCGGAAAGCCAAGGTCATTGGGCTGGTTTTGTAACCAGACGACAATGGCGAAGAGCCTGCCGTTTTGTGGGGACTGTGACGGTACATGGCAAGCCTGACTATCGCAATCAATCATCAATATGTACCAGAGGAATAGGAGAATGGTTTAACTGATCGTAAGCGGCACGGAGTGAGTGGATGCCTGCGTCAAGGTACCTACCCAATTGGGAATGCTTACGCCTACTTTGGCAATTTGGCACGGCTCCTGTCATGCATGACCCTTGCAACTTTAGTAAGTCTTGAGCGGAGCCCCATGTAATATTTAAACCCTCTGGCAGGCAACCGTACAAATGATTGGGCGACATAAAGCAATTGTGCCTCCTTTCCTACCTTCTCTAAAAAGCTGCGCCCCTCTCTCCCTCTCTCTCCCTCTCTCTGTCGACGACCCGATTGCGCCTACAAACAGTAATTTACCTCGTTCGCCTCAAGTACTACATTAGTCTGGCAATCATTATTACCTACCTACCTACCTACCTACCTACCTAGGTAGGTACTTGATCCGAGCCCCGCATAGTGTACATACTTGCGTACTACCTTACCTATGTATTTATCCATGTACCGCACCTCACGGTGGCCACAAGCAATGTTCAATCCGGCGATAATCGCTTGACTCAAAAAAAAAGGACCCGTTCTAATCACCCGGACTTTCAACACAAAACGGGAAGGTCTATACTATTCGTCGAGGCATTAATTTACTATAATACTACCACCTGATGGTACTATCTACAGTGATCAACCTCTGCCCCCGCCCGCTGTGGATGGCTTGTTTATTGGGATTGCACCCGATCGGACATCGTATCGCCAAGTAAGGGTGATGCGATGCGGGAGAAGCTTGGCCCCAATTATCCCGACTCCGTCCCAAGGTTCGAGCTGGGTTGCAGAGCGCTGTCATTATAGCACGCGGCCATGACTACCGACCCTTGGCATGGACGAACTGTCACTAATGCACCTTATTTTGAGTACATTGGCCAAGTCTGTCACAAATCTCATGCAACGCTTTGATTATCGTGATCCCATGCACTACGGCAAAGCCGAAATTGCAGAGTTCCCCAAACACCGTCCCATGAATTTACGTTACATCACGCACCAGAATACTTTGCACCTGCCTACCTAGTCTGAGCGATGAGGCAAAAACGGGTTGCGTGAGAGACAGCCTCGAGAGATAACAAGGAGAACAAGTCGCGAATGGAAACCCTCTAAAGTGTGTCGCAGTCAGGAAAGCAACATCGGTCGCGAATGGAGGGAGGGTCAATGACGCCCGCGTCTACCGGCCACACTACCGGCCCAACCAAATATCGATAGGGCAATAATTTCTAGTACGACCAAGGCGGTGTAACCGCTGAGGTTTATGACTACCCCGCCATAGCTCGTCATCAGACACCACGTTAAGTCTAAGTTATAAGGCACCTCCGCTGCGTAGTCCTACGCCATTGGTACGACACCTTTTCAGGAGCCTAGCCTGTTAGTCGAGACCAAGCACCACATTAGAGTCACTATTTATGAATGTCGATGAAGCCTCCCAGGGTTGGGGCACTGCTGTTATGGCCCAAAACATATATATCCATTACTCGATTTACTGAGTTCCAGAGGTCGTGCCTCACTTGGAAAACCCATTAACTATATACTTCCAGCACCACATGTCCGAAAAAAGGCAGTTTTACACCAGCAGCATGCCAGTGCCGCGTGGGTTTCATATTCATTTCGAAGAGCTGGCGAAGCTGGGCGACTTAATCTTCAGCCACTTGTGTATGACAGCCACATCTGAAAACAGAAATGGCCTGATCCGCAGTGACTATCACTATTTCACATCGCTTTAAGTGTCCAACATGGACCAGCTGGGCATTGATTGGCCGCCATCACTGTTATCTCATCACAACGTTGCTCGGCATACTATCGTGGATGCCATTGGTAACTGGCAAGCGTTATCAGATCGTTCCGTGCCGAGGCACAAAACTCGAGAGACACGACGCTTTGCTCTCCCCAGATACCGAACTCTTGCCGCAATATCAGGATCAGCATGGAATGCATCGGGTTTCCATGGTTGAACAAAAAACCAGGGCGAACAAATGTGATCCAAACGCCGACTGCGTCTAGAGCCTTCTTTCGATCCTGTCCCTTGTTCTGTTCCCTATAACGAACGCCTGCAAATTGCCGTGGTGCTAGAACTGTTGTCAGAAGGGCAGTCGAACAGTCGCCGTTGGAATGCCTCGCTTTATCCACATCGCCCGAGCCCTTGAACTCCTTTTCTGTTTGAGTCGACCGTCTTTGAGTGGATGGATATTCATGAGCCTCCCACAGATGTGACACTGACACCCGAAACTTGTATATCGGAGCTCTGTCTTGCTCCACTACCCCTACAAATTTCCTCCACAGCACTCTTCTAGCCACTCTCGACCGTCCACGCCCGGGAACCGTGATAAAGGAGAGTGCAGATCCTATCCGTCCCTCCTCTGCAGGTTGCTTGCCAAGTTCATGTGCATGATGGCGTCGTTACGCCAATCGTCATCATTGTCAAGTGCTCCACGTCCATCCACACCGGAAAGATGTAGGTGCGACGAGGGGGCTGCGCCATCTTGCGTCTGTCCCATGGGCGATTCTGAGTCGCCCAGATCGAGAGCACCTATGTTAGGGATGTCGTAGCCATTGTCACGCTGATCGCCATGCGCCTTGCTCGGTACTGTTTCCGACGATGCCATCCCTTGACTGCGGTTCTCACTCACAGCGTATCCATAACCGTCCCCAGATATTGAGTTGGCAGGCATCTCGCTCACATGCGTCTTGGATGAAAAGGCCGCGCCGGTGGGGCCTCTTTCGCTGTCCATTCGGTGCTCCAGCTCGCGCTGCTCCAAGATCTGTGGCGCTGCCTCTACATTTCTGAGGCTTGATGTGCCACCGGGGAGAGCAGTGCCACCACCCGATGACCGATGACTGCCTATACTTGCACGGTTGAGCTCTGCTGTGGCAGCATTGGCGGCTGGCGAGTGTTCAACTGGACCAGGGTCCTGAAGAGCGCCTGCATCCATGTCCCGGATAGCCCACTGAGCGATCGTAGCCATTTTCCGCGAGACCCAGCCGGCGAGAATCTTGCCACGCTGCTTCTCACCAAGACGAGACCGAGGGAAAGCCCCGCGGGTAACAAAGGCGACAATGTCAACAACGATTTGGTGCTCGTTTAGGATAGAGTTCACAATGACCGGGACGAGCGAGGTAAGGAATGACTTCCTGGCAACCTCTACAAGGACCACAACGAGGCCTCCAGCTTGAAATACGGCACTGGAGAATTGATCGAGTTAGCACAGAGTTATACATATAAAATCAGCGATAAGATTCAGGACAAGTACGCACCAGCCTTGAGGCACAATTGCGCGATGGCAGCGCTCAACGGTATTTTCGATGTCCATTGGAAAGTGGCTCAAGCCGTTGATTTCGAACGTCTCTCCGATGTTTCCAAGCAAGAAAAGAACCTGCATATCAACCTGGGCACCGCCAGGTCCAATGGGTCTGCTGACGTTGTACAGAAAGCCCAAATCACCCGTTCTCACGTAGCGGATGCCTGGGTCCCCATCGAGAGTCCGACCATCGAAGCGCTCAGCGTCGAATGCGTCCTTGGATCCATAGAATGACTTTACACAAGCCTCTGAATCAACCCAAATTTCACCATACTCTCCATCATTGCACAGTAAGCGGCTCTCTGGATTAACAATCGCTATCTGCGTCGATACTGGCACCATTCCCGAGTCTTGGACCAGCAGTGCTCTCGGGTCCGCCTCCGGATCTGTGGGTATGATAAGACCACGTCTGAGTGCTCTTGTGTCAAGCCAGAGCTCAATGGGCTCGATACACATGTAGGAACGCGAAGCAATCATAGGGTTGAGTACATGCGAGTACACTGTGTTGATAGCGGTGCGATCAAGGCTGACTGCGGCGAAATGTAGCCTGACTTTCTGGAAGACATCGGCGCGGGGTCGCCCATCGGAAGATATCATCATGTTCTTCAGTTCGTGGAGTGCGAAGCCCTTTGCTGGCATCGTTGCAATCGCATGGTCAAGCATCTGTGGTGTTGCGTAGGTATCCTTGATTTTGTACCTCGAGAGGATGTGGAACAGCGAGATTGGGTTTTGAGCAAACTCGACTGGCGACAACAGGTAGGTGGGCGTTCCAATGTAGATGCCCATTAAGCACGTGTGGATGAAACCCAAGCCCGTGGTACTCCTGACACAGCCTAGGACAGGCCTAGAGCTTGTCATTTGGCAAGTCTCTTTCTGTACCTTGCACATGCCCATTATTGTATCATGACCCAGCTGGACAGCCAACCGACGCTGGTCTGGTGTCCAATACGTCCAGATAATAACAGGATAACCGGGCTGCACCCAAGTGGGATCCATGGTGATCCCAAGCTCCCTGAGTCCACTGTTCTGCTTTGGTGGGCGTGATGTGTTGTAAACGTTGGGAACTGTCACCCGTAAGACCTGTGCTGATTGTTTGATATGTTGCGAAACTGGCTTCATCTTGAGGAGATGATCGACATCTTGGTTGACAAGAACGGCCTTGACTCCGTAGTCGTTGACCAGGTGCAGAAAGGCGGGAACATCCTCAGGCAACCTGTTCTGATCCATCGGGGGTATTGGTATGACAATGGCGCCCAGATTCACGCAGGCGTGCACTGAAAAGACAAAATCCTCAGAGTGGGTGTACATAAGAACCACGTGGTCACCAGCCCGGATCTTAACCTTATTCTTCAGATACATGGCCACGGAAGCAACCTTGGTATCAAACTTCCTCCACGTGACACCCTTCCCTTCTTTTCCACGACCATCAACGGTACAATATGACAGCTCGTCGCCCTGACGGGCGACCCGCCACTGAATAAGATCAGTGATGCACGAGAAGTTGTTGAGGGGCGTGGAGGTTCTGTCATCTATTACCACTTCTCTACGGTCGATTCCGGAGTATTGTTTGTCATTGTGCATCAGGAGATCTTGTCGGGCCATTGAGGCGATGTGTGACCAAATCCCACCAATGGGGTCAACCCCAATAGGGAGGTTCAGGACCGCATGTTCAACCCCAAACTTGACGTGAGCCGACGGGAGCTGACCTGAGTCAAAGTCTCTACGACAAAGCATGTTGCCAATATCTCTGCGACCATTCTTCATCACGCGAGGCAGTGAGTTCGGAGCAGTCGTCAACACGCAATAGACTCTCAGGTGATGCTCCTGTAGCAGCACGTCCATGCACCGCTCCGCCAGGGAGTCAAGGAGTGCCTTGTCTATCTGTCGCGGGGGACCGCCAGCCGTGGCCGGCGCCGTAGATGCGGCCGCAGACTCGAGTACAACCACTGGCAGATGCTCCTCGTTAACAAAGACGTCAAAAGCCGAGCAGGCATAAATCTTGGGCACATTGCGCATGATGCTGACGATGATGTGCTGGACAAAGAAGTACCGGTGCTCGACGGCAATCTCGTTGCCATGTTCGACCCATTCTACCTTCTGTCGAATGCGGTCCTCGTACAGGCCGAGTACGAAAACCTTGCCCTCAATGACGGTTCCCAACAGACCCGTGCGCAGAAATTCGGGCTCGATCATGGTGGGTGTGGGGTCGCCGGGCTCGAACTTGTAAGGGCGCGCATGGAAAATCTGTTCAGTATGTTTCGGCAAAGCCCAAAAGCCACCAGACAGCGACGGCGAGTCGACCCAAATCTCGCCTATGGCGTGAGGTGATGCCAACAAGCCCGTATCCGGTTCGACGACAGCCAACGTGGCGTCCGGGATCGGGTACCCAAATGCTCCGACACGGACAGTATTGGGATCGTTGCCTGCCTTCTTGCGAGCCTCCTCACCAATGGCGACAATGACAACCTCGTTGTTTTTCAAGGCCTCTCTGTCCAAAAGAACCTCGCTCAGCTCGTTCTTAGCGCGCTGTTCGGTTGTGCTCGTTGTCCCGCCCCCCAACAAACTCCCAAATCCGTTTGACGGAGCTGGCTTGTCCTCCTTTTCCTTCTCCTTCTCGTCTTCGGAATCTCTGTCGCTCTCTTCTCCCATGTCGAGCTTCAGCGGACAGCCCATGCGCTCCTCGCCTCCCAACCAATCCCGCACGCTGATGACCATACCGCCATGCTCAGGCAAGCATAACATGGGCGCAACTACTTCTCTGGCTCGCGTGTTTCTCAGTGGTCTAAGCCACCTGTCAGCAAGCAACTCGTGAAACTCGCCGTCCACCGTCAATGTGTCGATCAAACACAGTTTCACTGTCTGAAAGTTTGGCTCCATGCCCTTTTTGTAGTTTCTCGTCGTCATAGGATCCTGCTGATAGTTGTATACGGCACGCCTGAGGCCTGGATAATCTGCAATCATAAGGGTTGCCTTGTACTTGGTGATGAGATGAGCATAAAGGCCAGGGACATCAACGGCCTTGTTCTCTAGCCACACCATTGTGTGCCCGCCATAAACTGTCAAAAGTACGCCGAGAATCATGCCGATTCCCTGCCTTGGATCCAGATATGAAAGAAGAATCTCGCTGCTGGCGCCACCTCCAATAAGCCTGCCGTCCTTATCCCTTAGCGAGGTGCTGAATGTATCTGCTGGTCCATTCCCAGGTACTGTCGAGACAACAGCGCTTAGGCAAGCCATCTGGTGCATTATGGTCCGGTGACTTAACACAACTCCCCTGAAATCTCCAGTTGGGGATCGGGAGAACTCTATATAGGCAAGATCCGGAAGCGAAAGGGGAGGAACGTCGTCCTTCTTCTTGGGATGATAGCTTCCAAACTCGTTGGTCTTCCACCACTCAACACCCTTAGGCCACGTTAATTTCTGAGTCGTTATGTCGCGCTGAAAGGCCTTTAGGTTGTTCTCGGTGGTCAGGGCCAAATGCGCCTGCGTGGACGTGAGGATTAGGTTAAGCTTCTGATGGTCCTGGAATTCGTTTATTGGAACCGCCACGACGCCTGCAATAAAGCAGCCTAGAAGCGCAATAGCAAACTCGATGATCTCGGTGTCGCGGTAGATGAGCGCCACGCGATCTCCGCGGTACAGTGAGCTCTTGTCACGAATCACCTGTGCAACTTTCTCGGCCCTGGAAGCCAGCTTTTCCCAGGTTATTGAGGCAATCTCCTTGCCTCTGCTATCCAAGACCCAGTACGCCGGTAGCTTGGCCGTGGTACGCCCACGGTGTCGTAATACCGCGGCTATATTGTCAAACTTGGACATGGGGGTATTGGAGTCGTGGGGATCGTGAATGGCAAAAGGAAGCTCTCGAGGGTCGAGAGGCATCTGATACTCCAAGGCGTCCGGGGGCGGTAAATCATTGGCAGTCAACATCGGGGGCGCCATGGCAGCGGTGGGCGAGAAGGCGTCGCCCGTCGAGTACCTTTGTGGGCCACCGTACTCGCCCGGGTTGGCCTGGTCATAGGATTGCTGGCCGGCAAAATCCAAGAAAAACCCTTGAGAGTCCAGCAGAGTACCCGACCGGCTCTGGCCCTCGTACTGCATGTACTGCGAATCGCCGTATCCTGCTTGATGTTCTGGGTTGAAGGCATAGTCGGTCGAGACCATCGTACCGGTCCGGGACGGTTCGGCCATGGTGCCTTGGTTCGGCCCAGGGGCGAGGAAGAGTGAATCGCGAGGCCTGATGACTGGTCTCTGATCGGCGAAAGAGCCGCCCGGGGCAAGTAAACTCGCGGGATGTGGTTGTTCTAGTGGCAGCCCAAATGGAGACTGAGGCCGGCCGGTCGTTGGCGACGATATGCTCGTCGGGGAGGTCGGTTGATTGTCCGGGCTCGAAGAGTTGAGGGCAGCCAAGGTGGCAGCACGGTGGCCATCACTGCCGGCCTGAGAAGCATCGTCTGCGGAATGTATGCGGAGGGGTCCGCGAGCTTCTGGAGGGACGAAGGCGCCGGGGCCAAGATACTGGGATAATAACTGCGTTCGTCGTTTCTGGTATCTGCAAAGCACAGGCGGCAAAAGTCAGCTGAAGAAAGGCTTTTGAGACCCTGCTGCACGGAAACAGGAAGGTCCTGGATTTTGGGAGGTAACATCGGACGATTCGGCTTGCGCTTAGAAGTCGCAACTCACCCTTTGGTTGTGATATCGCCTTCCTGTGGTTTCAAAGTCAAGTCTATGGGTTAGCGGGATGTCACAGGCATTGAATTTTTTTCGTGGCATGGAATTGGCACCATGCATGGCGCAGAGACTCGGAACACGAGCTATGGCATATTGGCAGGTAGCCCGAGGACGAAGCACGTAGGCCTGGAAATGGTATAGCCAGGATGGCGTGAACGCTAGGCGCGCTGGCATGAATGAAGGTATTATGTGCGGGAGATGGTCTGGTACGAGCGCGCGCGCGGAAGCAAAACGCGTAGGGCATGCATTTCGACTGGAATGTCGGAATGGAGGAATACGGGAGACCTGGAATCAGACTGACCTCAAGCTCCCGCTCCAGCTCGCCAAGCTTTTCCTGCAATTCGGGATTGCGGTCGGCCATGGTCGGCCAGTCCGTGGCGACTCGACTCGTCGCCGGTTGACCTATACGATGGTTGGTCAATTCAATGCGATCGTTGGTCAGGCGTGCTACGAGCTCTAGAATTGTGAGGTATGTAGATATGCGTATCCGAGGCTCGTTCGTCGCTGTCGCTGGTGGTTGCGGAGGGAGCAAATAAACTGGAGGCGGGAAGGTGGGCAGGTGGGTGGGCAATCTGGGGCGGCGTTACCAGTGAATGAATAGCCGGCCCAGATCTCGTGACGTAGTTGGGTTCGATAGGTGTGCAGCAAGCAGCAAGCGAAGGTACCCTATAATTCCTGTAGGGGTGGACAAAATCGCCGAGCTAAGTTGCCAACCAGGTTATTCAGAACAAGGGGTGGTGAGGGGTCTCAAGTGATGCAACGGGCTAATCCTTTCTGTAGGCTCCTCCAGCATGCGTAGTACAAAACAAAGTGCCCCTAAGCTCCAGAATACTCCAAGTTGATCTCCATGCGATCCATCTTCAGTAAAGCTCCAGATAAATCCAGGAACAGAAATTACAGCAGGGATGCCTTCCTCATGGTTGAAAACAAGTGAGCTACCTTATCAACCTAGCCTACCTAGTTTCTACAAGGACTAATGCAGTCATATAACTGAGTTATTTTGTCTCGATTCTACAAACACCCATCCTACATACCTTACTTATCTACCTACCTTGGGTACCTACCTAACTTACCAGGGTATTGTACCGTAGGTATGGACCCCCGCGCGGCTGTTACCAAAGTACGAGGAGGAGGAGCTGAGGGAGGAAGACAAAGAATGACCAGGGGGTTTCGGCCAAACTTCTTCAACCCGATTGCAAAACGGTAATGTAGGGACCTACCTAATGGAAGCAGTACTGGCAATTGGCCCACAGAGCTTGCGCTTCTGATTTGACAGTGTAAACAATCAATCGAATTCATCTTGAAGTACCAGAACAAAGCTGAATCTAACCCGTCTCGGCTTCTTCGGTGCACCTAATGATGATTGATATTGGAGTTGAGTGAGTCGCACCCACGTTATGTACGAGGTAGGTTGGTAGGGTACCTGTCACATCTCAAGTC
>JAVHJQ010002007.1:0-16695 GCA_031306095.1 Pyricularia sp. CD86 | reverse complement strand
AGTATATTATGTTCAAGATAAGTATGTGATCACGGACAGTGTTCCCCGGGTTTCTGGAACAGGAAGTTGTTTTCTCTCCTCTACGGAGGTGTCCGAAGGTAGTAGATGCAGCCACATCCCCGCCATCTAGTTAAGCCAAGCCGGTTAACCGTTGAGATGATGACAGCTTCAAGGAAAGCCCTAGTCCATGGAATGCAAACTGGAGCTTGGAGCTGAAGGTAGGTGACACTCGCTTCCAAAAAACACTTTGAGGCGGAGTGACCAAGTTCCAAAGAAGCGGGACTGAGAATCTATGTACGTGGTAGTGCCCCACGAAAGCCCAGACCCAGATGGAGGGATCCACTAAAAAGGGCTTGATGTGAGGTTATTTTGAACAGTTATAAAACAGCCCTGGTCTGATTATACTCCATACTCAGTAAATAACACATGCATGCGGGTGAGGCTTGGTTCGTACCACTGCAGGAGTTTAGCAATAAGAAGGATAGATGCTTTAGGTTTTTTTTCCCCTTCCTTTTCTTGGCTTTTTGAAAAAAAAACCACCAAAATTTCCATTGTAGCGGTGAAACTAGACCGCTTTAGAGATTACCTCGATGCAGGTAACATCATGTCGCCATCGTCATTGGTCAAGAACCCCGCGCTTTCAGCTTCGCGCACGCCGTGAAGCTAACCAACTTGGGAGTTCTTGCAGCATCGCATCCGCTCATCGTCTGATACACACACACACACACACAAAAAAAAACGACCGCCTTACCGACTGGATGGATGGATGAAATGACGGACAGAACTAAACAAATAAACAAAAATCGAGAAAGGAAAAAAGAATTGACCCGGGCATGGCCACCACCAACCACTCTGCGCCCTGGGTTCGGATGCGACCCTGAGCTTAATCACGGACCCCTAAAGTACGGTACAGTCGGTCAAATCATCCGGCTCGAACCCCACACTATGGTTGGTTACTCCTTGGGCGCAGCAACAAAGAATAGAGATTTTCATGTCAGTAGCCGGATGGCACCTTGACTTGATTTGACGCATAATCCCGCGGTTTGGCTTCCGCTCCTGGTGACCGAGAGCAAAAAGAAACGAATACGGACAAGTTTCAGCTATTCATAAGTCTTGCAACTTTACGGACATGGCCGACTCTTGTTGATGAAAAAGCCCTTGCCAGATAACCCCCACCAAGCCTCAGATTTCCCTGCCATTGACTATACTAGAGAGATGCCCTAGATACACACGCATATTCCCTAGACAGTTGAAAAGGCCAAGTGTTCTTTTTTTTTCCTAAAAGAATTATGAACAAAATTTCTGGCATTTCTTGACTTGGACGACGATTCCTCCAAGCATAGCTGCACGCCCGTATGATGAGGATGAAAGATCAAGATACCAAATTAAGTAATAATCCAGAAAGAACAGAGAAAAACAAATAAAAAGCAAAAGCATAGATGGGCAAAATGGGGGTTAGGAGGCTTTGTCAGTGCCAAAATGGTTCCATCTCAACTGCAATCAGTCAGCCTGTATGCGATCAGACTGACCAATGTAGTTCGTGCATGCGCCAAGCGCTTGCAGTCAGCCCTGTTGGACGGAGAAAAGCAAACTGTCTGCACAATTCGGGCATGTGAAAGATATTGCGAGTGTGAGATCAGGTGCGAATACACATTTCCAACCAAGCAATAGCAAGTAAGGAGAAAGTGTATGGCCGACAAGTCGGGTAGTTTCAGACGTGACCCAGCCCGGAGGCTTTCACGAGCGCATACAATCAGTCCAATAGAGACTGTGCGGCTCGGAGTTGAATATGTGTTGCCTAAGACCTAAGGTACCTAGCTACCTTACCTGTATTTTACTTGCGAAGTATGTCCTTAATTTACTACCAATAATCAAAGCAATTTATTTACTGTATCGTATTGGCAAGTGGTACATTGGGTAAGGGCACCGGAAGCCAGGCAAGTTTGACCGCCTTCGTTCGGAATAACATAGGTGGAAACCTTGCTGGCTGTAACGTGGTAACAGGCCAACTCATGATGAGGCACCCACCTAAAACCTCTTTAAAGGTTGAGGTAAGGTAGGTAATCAATGCGAGTTAAAATGTACTACGTACATCTTGAGGGCTTTCGTGGTACCGACCTTTACCTGGTACTGGTACCTGCGCTGTAGCACTGGAAACTTGGGATGAAATAGTCCCCACCCATTAAGTAGCTTGGCGTAGGTAAGTGACAGCACGTTGACGCGATTACGGATACTACACTACTACTATGCACCGCACCTGCCAACTTTTTGGCGCTAAGACACTCGACCAAAGTGCGACCCATGCGACCCCACGCCGTTTTTCAAGGGCGAGTCAGGACTAGCGGTGCCGTTTATCCAGGGCCGGGCTCTGGCTCTGCAAATGTTTGCTGAGAAGTGCAGCCAAAGTAGTCTGAAGACAATATCGGCTCTCAATAGCAGCCACAAAGTACCTATATAGGTATATATCTGAATAGACAAGTTTAACTTTCAGTTGCAGCCCTCTAAACAGCGGCGACATTCCAATGATACTGAATGTTACCAGCGAAAGGGGTCAAGGGTCCCAAACTTGAATATACAAAATAGAAATGATTGATATACTGCACCTTACCTGAACACCCCTCCCTCCAAGCTCCACGAACAAACACGTCTCGTGGGCGCCCAAGGTACCTCGCTAGTGACCTTAGCTACCCGGCTGACTTACATGAAGAGATACATTGTTGCATTGCTTGCTTATGCCATCAAAAGGACCCGAAATCAAGCCATCGATCTCCATCAATCATTGGTAACATAGCTTCATCAGTTGGAACTGGATGCATCATGTACGATAGCAACACCTACCTTTCTACAACACAGCCTACCAGACGTCCGGTCCGGTCCTACCTTGGATCCAATATTTATTTTCTCCTTGTTGGAGCTGCGCCGACCCGCCGGGCTCCTTTTTATCTCTTGACGCTGCCGCCATTGATATTTAGAATTTCTCGTCCCTTTCGTTTCCAAAACATATAAACCTCTTCAAGGAACACACCTAGACCTAGTGCTGTTGATCCTTTCCCTGTTACATTCTCGTATTAAATTGTTTTGTTTGTTTCTTTAAACCTTACCTTTCCACCTGACCTTACCATCTTACCTAGGTAGTAACCTACCTTACCTACGTACGTACCCCACTTCCGCCTTACCCGCAACTCGGAGTGGCTACGACCTTGGCATTCGATAGAAAGCGCGCTCGGAACAGAGAAAAAAAAAATAATACGAACGAACGTCACAAAACAGCAGACGTCTCTCTTATCTTTCCCCTTGAGACTTTATACCTGTACATTTCCATGTGCAATCGGCCGCGCCTACTTCAATAAAACCCATAACGCGACATTTTTAACTTGGACAACATGTCTGGATACCCGGGTCAGGGCTACCACGGGGCATATTCAGGCCCACCCCCAGGCCAATATCCTCAGCACTATGGCTAGTATGTCTGTCCAGTCGGTCGGGTCGAATCAATTCGTTCAATTGGCATTTTGACGATTGAGAGGAAGTCTCTCTCGCCGTTATCGCCGTTGTCGCCCGCACCTTTTACTCTCCACACATTACCATTTTCTATGTACACTCTGATCTTGCATAGGTACTGACTTACTTTTCAATTCTAAAGTGCTCCCCCCAGTGGTTATGGCCACCCATCTCCCAGCCCCGGTTACGGATATCATCATCCGCCGCCACCACCACCGCAGAATTATGGCGGTTATCACCAGGTGCGTGACCGAAAATCAGGGGAAATGAAGCAGCAGGAGCACATGGCAAAACGGGAGCTGGTTACCGCATGATTGATTGAGCAAGGGTTGCTTGTCAATCCCGTGTATACCTTCCCGTCGGCTGCTTCCAAACATCAACAAATAGGAGGATGTCCGACAGTCTTGCATGGGCTGGCGCTAGGGGCTAACTTTCAATGACTTGTGTCCGTCTTCCGCACAGCCACCACCCCAACAGTATGGCTACAACCAGCAGTCGCACTATGGTCGTCAATGTAAGTTTGCATCCCCTCATTCCCCCCAGCCTATCGCGTTTGGGGTCTATAGTACCAGGTTGCTATGCCCGTGCCCGCAGCGCGCGCTCTCCCCTGGAGTTTGACCGCACTGCACGACAATTCAAGAAGGAAGAAAGAAAGAAGAATAAAACCCAACCACTGCACCACCAAACACGATGCCGTGCTTTTGTCGGCGGACTGCTGACAAGCCATTGGAACGCTCGACAACAGTCCCTCCCTCCGGCCCGCCCTCGTACGGAAACGCGCCTCCGCCGCCATCGACTCCCCAAACGTTCGGCCACGGCGCCCCGCAGAACTACCACTATCAGTATTCGCAATGCACCGGAAAGAGGAAAGCCTTGATGATTGGCATCAACTACTTTGGCCAGCGAGGCCAGCTCCGAGGCTGCATCAATGATGTTCGGAACATGTCCAACTACCTGATCGAAAACTACGGCTACAAGCGCGAGGACATGGTACTCCTTACCGATGACCAGCAGAACCCCATGAGCCAGCCGACCAAGCAAAACCTCCTGCGCGCAATGCACTGGTTAGTAAAAGATGCAAGACCAAACGACTCTCTTTTTTTTCACTACTCAGGTAAGTCGGCCTCGCGCCACCATAGTTTACCGCCTCGCGTCTTGAACCGCATAGAAACACCCGGCGAGCACATGTGCTGATTCGCAACCTTGGGGCCTCCTTCACAGGTCACGGTGGACAAACAAAAGACCTCGACGGCGACGAAGAAGACGGCTACGACGAAGTCATTTACCCGGTCGATTTCCGACAAACGGGTCACATCACGGACGACGAAATGCATCGAATCATGGTGATGCCCTTGCAGCCGGGAGTGCGCCTCACGGCCATCTTCGACTCGTGCCATTCGGGCACCGCCCTAGATTTGCCGTACATATACTCGACCCAGGGAGTCCTCAAGGAGCCCAACTTGGCAAAGGAGGCCGGCATGGGCCTCCTGGACGCCATGCAAGCCTACAGCCGGGGCGATATGGGCGGCGTTGCCAGCAATATTATTGGATTTTTCAAGAAGGCCACGAATGGCGAGGAGGCCCGCAACATCACATTGGCGACCAAGACGTCGCCTGCCGACGTGATCATGTTTTCGGGAAGCAAAGATGACCAGACATCGTGAGTACATGTGTACCCAGGATCCGACCTCCACTGTTGAAGGTTCATGGCTTGTTGGATATAGCCAGGGAACAGCCAGCTGACAAAAGTTCCTTTGCTTGCAGTGCCGACGCGGCCATAGCATCACAGTACACGGGCGCCATGTCATGGGCTTTCATCACAGCATTAAAGAAGAATCCCCAACAAAGCTACGTCCAGCTGCTAAATAGCATCCGAGACGAGCTTGCGACTAAATACACGCAGAAGCCACAACTGTCGTGCAGTCATCCTCTGAGTAAGTAGCTAATCACCAGCACAGCTATACCATTCTCGCCTCCTATAAAAGAGAAAGAAGAAAAATGCTAACTCCTAACCTCTTAGACACAGATCTAAGGTTCATATTGTAACCACAGCGGAGACCTATATACCATCTTTTTCCCTGTATCGACCCAACACAGCATGTCGAAAATACAGTTGTAATGATATTTCTTATTAAATTGGGAGGGAACAGTCACCGTTTTCTCTGCTTACACCTGTTTATACCCACATGGGAGATCAATGACTTTTTACCAGCATTCTAAGAGGTAAAGAAAAGGGGGAAACTCCATTGGAACAGCGTCATCAGCATAGCGACATTTTCATTTTCCTCCAAATATTTTCCTTATCACGATTTATTGCCATTATGGGTAGACAGGGTCGTATCTCATCAGCGATTGGAATAGTGCGAAGGGATGGTTGGAGTTTTTTTTTTTTTGTATATTGATCCTTGGCCGTCTGCTGGTCCGACGTTGGTCGGGTTATTTATTTTCCCTTCTCTAGAAACAACGTTTTTTTTTATTATGCTTATATGTGCCTCTACGTCATGATTTGCTTCTGGATCCTTGGGTATGTATACAAGTCTGCCGTCATCACTATCAACACAAACAAAATCACGGCAAAATAAGACGACTAAGCGAGACTTAAGCTTTGATTAAGTATTGAAGAAGGAACCTTCAACAATAGAATGATCTCTTAATGCTCTTTCAACGCCCGACGCCCAGCTGATGATGATGATGGCAATCTCGACAAACAATCAGACAAAAACTCCCATACAAAGTACCCATACAGGGTAAGTCCCTCAACCACCTTAGGAAAAAAAAACTCCAAATAAACCGGTATCATTTTGTTTGTCCAACTCCATCCCAAACCAAATAATCGTAAATAACGAACGTGGAGAAGGGGGTGAAAAGGTGTAGCGAAAAATAAAATAAAAACAAAGAAACAAGGTATAATACTGTCCCCGCCAAGGTCTCCCAAACTCCAAGCAGCAAGGAAACAAGGAATGAAAAAAAAGGTCATAAACAAGCTGCTTAAACAAAGTCGGATTCGCTTCGGACATGAAAAAAAACCTCTTTCAACAACGCCTGCACTTCTCATCATTCAAGTGAAGAGATAGAAAGATTCCAGCACAGCCTGGGAAGAAGATAGGAAAAAGTTGTTCACGCGAGCCTCAAAACTCAACGCTGAGCACGGTGGTCATGGTTGCGTCCTTGGGCCGGATGGCGGGGGGTAGTCCGGCCGCCTCGCGATCTGCGTCGAGCTTGGCGTAGACCTGGGCGCGCCACTCGTCGCGCATCTTTCGCATGCGACTGGCCTTTTGCACCTTGTCCAGCGCCTCCTGCAGGCGCTGTCGCGTCTGAAGGTGGACGCTCCAGGCCTGGGCGGACCGCCGCAGGCGGATTGTGAAGCGGACAGCGTGGAGCACGTGCTTGAGCTTGCGAATCGGCGTCGAAGCGTCAATTTCGTGCCGCTTGCGCATGGCGTGAGAAGGTATTTGGCGCTCTTCGATGGTCTTGACGATCTCCCCGAGAATATCGAGGTCGAGCTTGTTGCTATAGGTAGGATCAGACTGGTCAGCTGTGTTCATCGTCTTTGTGGGCTTGTATGCACGTATATCGTGTTATGTAGGTTTAAACTCACCACTCCTTCGCCACCTTCAGTTCGTGCTGGAGGTATTGCTTGCTTGACACTGCATCAAGCCGGAACCGCGACTCCCGCTCCCACCGAGCCTGCATCCATTCAATCTGAGTGACTAGTCCACGTAGCTCCCGCTGATGTCGCTCTCGTTGCTTCTCAGCCTTTTCTAGAACCGCTTTGGCATCGATATCGCCATTCTGGGCCGGCGCCTGGACCTCGCGATTCTTAGTTGGGTCTTGTCTCTCTGCGACTTGTTCGGGTTCCTTGACTGTCTCGGCCGCTTTGTTGTCGTTGTTGGCCGGTGCTGCAATGGCAGCGGCGTCTCGGCTTGCCAGGATCAGCGCATTTGCCACGAGCGCGCCTTCTGCCTCGTCCTTGGCTCGTATTAATTCGGCGTTGTTGAGCTCTACGGCTCGCAGATCCCGGCGCATCCGCTCCGCCTCCTTGCGGTAGACGGCCCTTTCACCTCGGACACGTTCGAGCTTAAGACGGAGGGTTTCTTGCGCCTTGGACAGCTCCTCGGCTAGGGCCTTGTGTTCCCGCACCTCGCGCTCAAAAGAGTCGGCCTCGATTTGTGCCTTGCGAAGCATTCCGTGAAGGTCTCGTCGTTCCTCGTTGCTGACGTCGGTTCGAGCTGTCATGGCGCTGCCATGATCCGTATGTTGCATCTCGTCTAGTGCAGCGGCATACTGATCCCGTTCACGTCTGTATCGCTCGACCTTGCCTTTGTACTTGATCAAGGCTGTTTCGCTGGCTGATGCCGCTTCCTCGGCCGCGGCCCGGGCATCGTCCAGTTGCTGCTCCAGCGATGCCGCTTGATCTTCAAGGTCCCCAATGCGTGCCTGAAGCTCGTCCTTGACGGCATCCGCGTCACGCTCCGCCTCCCGGAGTGCTTGCTTGAGGTCCTGACCGACTTGGTGAGCCAGTGTGAGCTGGTGGCGAAGTTGTGCCAGTTCTGACTTGCGTGCCGAAGGCGTGCGGGCATCCGCAGGCGAGGCCAGCAGACGCTGCATCTCGGCCTCGTGCACCATGCGTTCCAGATCCGAGATCTGACGCTTGAGGTCGCGGACGGTGCTCTTGTGGGCGGCCTCGCGTTCGGCAAAGTCCCGCTCTTTTTGGCGGGCGCTGGTGATGTCGCGGCGCAGTATAGAAGGGTCGCTGTTGCCGTCAACATTAGCCAAGTTTGTGGTGATGGCCAACCGGGCTTCGTAGTCGTCTATGCGGCGTTCAAGCTCGCGGATCTTTCGTCGAGAAGCTGTCTGGGCTTGCGTGTCAGTCGACTGACGGAGCTTGGCCTGGAGCTCAAGGATCTCGTGGGTGAGCCGCTCCTCCTCCTGGGCTGCCCTCTCGTTCTCCTCATCCAACTGTCTCTCAAGCTCCAGTAAAGACTCCTCGAGCTGCCTGTTCTTCTCCTTCAGACACCGTAGCTCGGTTTCAAGCTTGTTCTTGGCTGTTCGAAGCGTAATGCGCTCAAAATTGAGATCCAAAGTGTCTTCTCCCTGGTTCTTGGAAACGCGAACTAGTTCGTTTTCGATCTCGGCCTTTTCCGTAGCGAGAACAACATTTTCCTCCTTGACACGCCTCAACTCGCTCTCGAGCCTGGACTTGGCAGAGATGATATCACCTCTCTGCAGCTCAAGTTGCTTGGTATGATCTTCTTGTTGCTTCACAAGTCGAAGTTCTGTCTCAACTTCTCGAAGACGAGCAGTCAGAGATCTGTTTTGGTCGCCCAGGCGCCGAACCTCACCGTCTAGCTTAGACTTCGCGGTCAGGAGATCCATGCGTTCCTGATCCAGTAGGGCAGTGTCCTGGCCATGAAGCTTGGCGTCCTGAAGCTCAGCCTCGACCTGCCTAAGACGACCAGCAAGCGACTTGTTTTCTTCCCTCAGACGGCGTACCTCACTGTCAAGCTTCGTCTTTGTTGTTCGAAGGTCAACAATCTCTTGGTTCACTACGTGGGCGTCCTGGCCACTCTGCTTAGCCAGTCTCAAATCGCTCTCAAGGGATTCCCTTTCGGCCTGAGTCTCGGCCAGCGAAACACGGAGGGAATACAGCTCGGTGTTGACGCCAGCGAGCTGTTCCTGGAGAAGTTGTTTTTCCTTGGTCGCCTTTGAGAACTTTGTTGTAGATTCAGCCAGTTGGTCCTTGAGACGCTGGATATGCTCCGAATTATGCCTGGCTACCTCCTGAGATACGGTGGTTGATTGTCTAACTGAAGTGACTGCAGATTCTTGGGCTGACTTGAGCTGCTGTCGGAGGTTCTCACACTCTCGTTTGGCCTGCTCCAAGTCTTGGCTAGCCTTTTCTGATTGTTCGTCGAGCTCGACCTGCAAAAGTTCAAGCTCATCCTCGAGACCCTCAACTTTGTCGACCTCGCTTTGATAATCCACCTGAGCCTGACGAAGCTGCTCACGGACAGCTGAAAGCTCGATACGCAGATCCTCGAGCATTGTTTGCCTCGAGTCCAGGGTCTTCTGTAAGCTTTCAATCTGTCGGGATAGGACGGCCTCCTCTTTCCTGTGTCGCTCGGTCTCGGTATCGATAATGTGCTGGAGCTTGGCCTCTTTAGTAGACAGAGCACCTTCGGTTGCCCGCAATTTGTCGATCGTGCGCTGAAGCCCGTTGGCTCGTTCTTCGGCCCGGTCGCGCTCGGCCTCGAGGTTTCGAATCTCCGTTTCCCACTTCTCGCGGTCGTTGTCGTACATGTTGTCTTTTTCTCGAATCTGGGCCTGCAAATCGGAGATGTCGTCCTTGAGACGCTCGACTTCATCTTTCAGCTGATCCCGAGAGATACGGTCAGACTGTGTCGCATGTTGGCGGTCTTCCTCTGCTTCCTGGGCCCTGGCTTGCAGATCAGATATCTCAGATCGAAGTCGGTTGATTTCGGCCCTGTTCTGTTCGCGGACTGTTCGTTCTATTTGGAGAGCATGTTGCTTCTCCTGTTCGAGGCTTGCCTCCAGAGATGTAACATCCCGCTCAAGTCTTGACACGTCCCGTTGCAGAGAGGCGGACTCCTTAGTCAACGCATCGTGGCGTGTCTGCAAAATGGATTTGTGGTCGTTTGCGGACCGGAGATCTCCCTGCAATTCATCGACTTCTGCAGATAAAGACCTATTTTCGCGCTCAAAAGTTTCTCGTTCTTGGCGTGATTCTTTTAGTTTGCGTTTGAGATCCTCTACCTCGTGTTCCTTCTCCTGGTATCGGTTGTTGACTGTCGCCAAGTTGCTGCGCGCATCCTCGACTTCATCCTGAAGACGGGCAATCTTTTCCTCCACTTGCCGAGAGAGTCCCTTGGTCACGACTGACTTGTTTGCCATTTCCTCCTGGAGTTCCTCTAGGTCGCCCTCCGCTCGGTCCTTGGCATCCACAGTATCTTGCAGCTTATCTTTGAATTCCTCAAGCTCGTTCTGAAGTCGACGAACGTCGGCCTCGAGATCCTCGATGGTTTCCTTCGCCTCTGCCAGTTTGCTGCTTGCCTGTGCTTTCTCCTCCAGCTCGACCATGCGCCGCTGTGAATCCTTGGCCTTGTCTTCAGCGGCCTGAACCCGCAGTTTCAAGTCTTCGATTTCGTCTTCATGCTGTCCGATCAGTTGGTCCTTGGCGCGGTTGTCGGCTTCCAAGTCACCAATTTCGTCTTGGAGCTTTTCTATCCTGTCCAATTCCTTCTCTCCTTGGTCGAGCTTTTGCTGTAAGTCTTCCAGGCCTGCATCTTTCTCCTCCAGCGCCTGCTGCAACCTCTCTATCTCTAGGCGTTGCCCCTCATTTGCTTGGCGCTTCTTGAACTTCTCTTGCATATCAAGGATCTGTTGTCGATACGCCTCGAGATCCTTTTCGGCTGATGTAAGGTGTTTCTTGTATCTATGTAGCTCACGCTTCATGGTGACGCTGTCGACCTTGAGCTCCGTGTTTTCCTTTAGCGCGGCTTCACTAAAACCTGGACCTGCCCTCCGTAGTGCGTCCTCCAGAAAGTGAATCTTGAGCTTGAGGCCAAAATTCTCCTTCTCGATGCGGTCTATGACATTCTCTTGCTCGCGGAGAGAGAGCTGGTTCTTGTCGTTCAACGGGCTCTTGGCGGCATTGCGACGCGTCTTCATGACCATAGGGGTATCCACAGTGCTGTCGCTGTCGACCTGCGGTACCGGAGTGCGACCAATGAATGAAGACGTATTGCGCGACATGCCAAAGACGCTGTTGTCCATGTTGGGTAGGGGGGTCATGTCCTCGTCGATCTTGTTGAGGAATGCGGGGGTGGCAGCGACGTTCTCTTTGCCACTATGCCTACGCACACTCCTCCTCGTCGCCGACTTGAGCAGAGGCGTGAACTCTGGCGCGCCGCCGCCTGAGGCCCTGTTTTGTCGCTCGCCGAACGGGGTGCGCTTGCCGCGGGGCGTCCGCAGACTTTGCCGACCGCCATTTCGAAGTTGCTGGAAAAGGTTGGCGTCTTTTGAGGGTGAAGGCACGGAAACCTCCTCTGAAAGATCGAGGTCTGGCTGGCGACTTAGGTAGGTCGCATCCCCCAGATTGGTCCGAGGGGTGTCGAGAGCGCCGAGTGCAGCCATCACGGCGACGTGGCTCACGACGCGGGCTGGCTTGGGTCAGGGCAACAAGCGCGTCAAAGGTGGTTCTTCTGCAGCATCGATAGGCCTTTAGCAATATACGATGATAGAGTAGCAGAATTATTCTGGCTGGCAATAATAGAGCAAGTTGATTAGAATAGAATTGGTTCCAAAGGCTCCCCAAGAAAAGAAGAAATTAGAGAAACCAATGCGCATGCGCGTCGAGGAAGTATGCGAAGAGCTGGCTGGAACCCAATGTATATGAAAGTGGGAGTCAAAGCCGACAATTGCCCCAAGACAAGGTGCTGGGGTGCGCGGGACAGACAAAGTCGCGAAGAAGGAACTCCCAATGCGCGTATGTGGGGAGCTTTCCGTGCGAATGTTTACATGGTTACCCGAATAGGTATAGCGTGTGGCCGGGGCCGTGTCACCTGACTTCGCGCGCGCTTTCTGAATCTCGCGGACCGCGTCAGTTGTTTAATTCGTGTTTCGCCCCCCGCCACCTTCTCCCTCCCTGATCCATCAACCCAATTCCTTTAACAAAAACCAAAATCTCTCAAGTTGATTCGCAAACCCAACCGCGAGACAATCTAGAAAGACACGTTCGGGTCATTTGGGATTGCCGGGTGAAAATGTGAGTTTTGGCGGTTTTGCGGCTTCCAGCCAGAGAGAGAGTCCTAGGAACCCATGAACCCATCACTAATTGTTACCCAGGACCGTGGGCACTGCGACGCCGAGCGCCAACAAAGAGAACGCGCCTAGGAGTCGCTTTCCTACGCCGCAATCTTTGGAGAAGCTGCACAAGCCCTTTAAATGTCCCGGCTCAGCGACCCGGAGACCTGAGGCCGACCGTCCTGCACGGAAGCGCAGAAAGGTCGACTACAAGGGTGCTGACGGTGCAGAGGACACAGGGGAGTCATACACTAGCATCGAGAGGCTCGCCCTTGCCAATCGGGATGTTAACAAATATCCCGTTTTCAAACCGAAAGATAAGGAAACCATCTTCCGAAAGTCTTTTGTAGTTCCTTTGGTCAACAAGAATGTGGCCTCCTACAATCCCAACCGTCCACCTCCGACTCTTGGCTTGAGGCAAGGTGCTGTGTTCATCGCCAAGGCGCTGCACGATCCTAGTGGCGAGTTCGCCATTGTTCTTTACGACCCAACCGTCGATGACAAGCCAAAGGAGCCCGAAAAGCCAGCCGAGGAACCGGACAAGCCTTCTGCGTCGCAGGAAAAACTCGACGCGCCTTTGGTTCACAAGAGTCTTGCCGAGATTCTCGGTATCAAGAAGAAGGTTGAGGGTGAACATCCGAGGGTTCCAGTCGTAATTGACCCACGGCTTGCCAAAGTTCTCCGACCACATCAGATTGAGGGAGTAAAATTCATGTACCGATGTGTTACAGGAATGATCGATGAAAAGGCAAACGGATGCATCATGGCAGATGAGATGGGTCTCGGCAAAACATTGCAATGCATCACATTGTTATGGACTCTTCTCAAACAGTCACCAGAAGCTGGAAAGCCCGCCATTCAAAAGGCGATTGTTGCTTGTCCATCCAGTCTGGTCCGCAATTGGGCCAATGAGCTGGTCAAGTGGCTTGGCGCCGACGCCATCACCCCCTTCGCCATCGATGGCAAGGCGTCCAAGGAGGAACTGACCCGGCAGTTACGGCAATGGGCCATTAGTAGTGGTCGTGCTGTCACCAGACCTGTCATCATCGTTTCTTACGAAACCCTACGACTCAACGTCGAAGAGTTGAAGCACACGAAGATTGGACTGATGCTCTGTGACGAAGGCCATCGCCTGAAAAACGGCGACAGTCAAACGTTCACTGCCCTCAACAATTTGAACGTATCACGGCGCGTTATTCTTTCTGGCACACCTATCCAGAATGATTTGTCCGAGTACTTCTCCTTGATCAGCTTTGCGAATCCAGATTTGCTTGGCACAAGACTCGAGTTCAGAAAGCGCTTTGAACTTCCGATCCTTCGAGGCCGAGATGCCGATGCGTCAGAGAAGGAGCGACAGAAGGGAGACGAGTGTCTGAAAGAGCTGCTCGCTCTCGTGAACAAGTTCATCATCAGGCGTACCAATGACATCTTGTCAAAGTACCTACCGGTCAAGTACGAGCATGTCGTTTTCTGCAACCTGGCACCTTTCCAGCTCGACTTGTACAACTACTTTATCACATCTCCTGATATCCAGGCACTTTTGCGTGGCAAGGGTAGCCAACCTCTCAAGGCCATCGGTATACTCAAGAAGCTGTGTAACCACCCCGACCTACTTAACTTGTCGGAAGACTTGCCGGGCTCCGAAGTACATTGGCCCTCAGACTATGTTCCTAAGGAATCACGGGGCCGCGATAGAGAAATCAAGCCGTGGTACAGCGGCAAGATGCAGGTGCTCGATCGTATGCTGGCACGCATTCGAGCCGACACGAATGACAAGATAGTGCTCATCAGCAACTATACCTCAACTCTCGACCTGTTTGAGCGATTATGTCGCAACCGCGGCTATGGAAGTCTTCGGCTTGATGGCACAATGAACGTGACGAAACGCCAGAAACTGGTTGACAAATTCAACGATCCGGAAGGTAGCGAGTTTGTCTTTTTGCTTAGCTCCAAGGCGGGAGGATGCGGTTTGAACTTGATTGGGGCGAACCGACTTGTGCTTTTCGACCCCGATTGGAACCCTGCGGCGGATCAGCAAGCACTTGCCAGAGTTTGGAGAGACGGGCAAAAGAAGGATTGCTTCGTGTACCGTTTCATCGCCACTGGCAGCATTGAGGAGAAGATTTTCCAGCGCCAGAGTCATAAACAGTCGCTATCATCATGTGTGGTCGACTCGGCCGAAGACGTGGAACGTCACTTCTCGCTTGACAGCCTCAAGGAGCTCTTCCAGTACCGGGGCAACACGCGCTCCGACACGCACGACACCTTCAAATGCAAGCGTTGCAAGCCTGATGGGAAACAGTACATCAAGGCCCCTGCTATGCTGTATGGAGACACCAGTACTTGGAACCATTTCAACAACGAGGGTCTTAAGCCGATCCAGGATCTGCTGCTGAGGCAGGAATGTGGAGAGACTGAAGTCAGCGCCGTCTTTCAGTACATTTCACACTGATTATGAAGATTGGGAAATGAACAGTGGCCAGTGTTGTGTTATGATATCAGTCATGTTTGCACTTGTTTTTCTTTTTTTTTCTTTTCTTTGGTTACTTTTGTGATAACAAGACAAGAGTTTCATTTGCTTTTTCTTCAGGCTGTTCATTCATTAGCGAGCAGGCGTTTTAGAGACTAGGTATGGTATGCATTTACACGAACATGAGATAATATTTTCTGATTTTTCATAAATCACATCAAATGCATTTTCAGATGTGGGTTTGGGATTTCCAGAGTTCGTTTTCGTTGATGAGAATTACATTTATGTGTTAGATATTACAGTTGCTACCATGGGGTTGCTATTATTGAACTTTGCCTATCGGTACCTAGTGAACGCTATGCACGTGACTGATACTGGTTCCAAACTGCACGAAAACGGCAAAAACCGACTGCGGGGCGCCTTGGCTGACAGCTGGGAGTTGGGTCATGACGGCATTTCTTTGGACCCCTGCATTGTTTTCCTGCTTGTGATCAGAAAAGCTTCCTTCCGAGCTAGCTTTACCGCCTTGGCCTGCGACGTCAACAATATTTATCATACAGACAATCTCACATACCATACCGTCACACGACTGAATCAATCACTTACTTTGTCACGACTTCACAAGTCAAGTCGCTTGCTGACTCTTTTTTCCATACGCTACTCCAAAACGTTCGACGAGCTGCCTTGATTCTTTTCAAAACTACCACCTCCTTTTTATTCTCACCGCCCAAGACCCTTGACGAACACCACAGAAAGATCCATACCTCGACAGTTGGAGACGATTTCACCCCCACACGTCACCATGTCCAAGAGAACCAGTAGCCTGGCCGCCGGCGGCAGCGATACTAAGGATAGCACCAGCGACAAGCCCGGTATGGACCATTTTCTTGTCCTTTAGGATACAAACGTCCAGGCATACAACCAAGAGAAAAGAAAAAGAACACCCTCAATCATTGCATATTACTGACCCGCCAGTAACCAAATAGGCTATGACAAGCAAAAGAAGCTCCTCTCGGCCGACGTCGGCCACTTCTCGCTGGTGCGCGCCCTGCACATGGCCGACTACATCACGGCGCTCAACGGCCTGTGCGGCATCATGTCCATCTTCTCCTCGATGCGCTACTGCCTAGGCGACCCGAGCGACACGGGCAACGCCTACGCCGCCTTGGCCTTCCTTCCCTTTGGATTGTTTTTCGACTTTATGGACGGCAAGGTCGCCCGCTGGCGCAACAAGACCAGCCTGATGGGTGCGCAGCTCGACTCGCTTGCAGACTTGGTAAGTTTATTGGTTGATGACGCGAGGGTTTGGGGGGGAGACCAAGGAAGGAAACAAAGCAAACCCAAAATGACCAGCGAGAGATCATATGTGACTGATCAAAAAAAAATCCAACCTCACGCAGATCTCATTCGGCGTCGCCCCGGCCGTCGTCGCCTTCGCCATCGGCATGCGCACGCCGCTCGACCACCTCGGCCTGGCCTTTTACGTGCTCTGCGGCCTGACGCGCCTGGCCCGCTTCAACGTGACCACCGACGACATACCCAAGGACGCCACGGGCAAGGCCGCCTACTTTGAGGGCACCCCGATCCCCACCAGCCTGGCCCTCGACGGGCTCATGGCCTACTGGGTCCGCTCGGGCGCCATCCACGACGCCATCCCGGGAGGCCTATGGCTGGCCGGCACCCAGTTCGAGTTCCATCCCATCATTGCCGTCTTCATCTTGCACGGGTGCTGCATGACGAGCAAGACTATCCATATCCCCAAGCCTTGAATCTTTGTCTTTTGTTTTAATTAAAAGGGGGGGAGAATATAAAAAAAACACCCCCCCCTTTTCTTTTTTTTTGCTAATCCCCTGTCCCCCGTTAAGTGGGGGTTCAGAGAAAGCAAAATGATAGTAGTGTAG
>JAVHJQ010002005.1:0-12285 GCA_031306095.1 Pyricularia sp. CD86 | reverse complement strand
ACCTAAACCGAGGTATGCTTTCCTTAACTTCTTTGCATATAGGCCGGCCATTCATGTTGCACAATAGGTGCTGTAGGTATGCACCTTGACTTGCCTACATTGTGTCCCTGGGGGAAAAGGTCAGGTACCTGCGGTGGCATCTCTCTCCAAATCAGTAAGTACAGAATAGGAATGGAGGCGATTAGGTGACGGCCAAAGGCAAGGTACCTTACCTTCACCCAAGGATTTGCACGGTGCTGCGAAACCAAGGCAACGCCGGCTTTTGCCCGCTCACTTTACTCAGGCAAGTAGAACGGACACACAATGTACCGCTACGTTCCAAGTACGGGTACATCCCTGGCTCTCGGGCCACCACTTCTTTTGATCTCCCCTCATTTTTTTTTCAAACGAGACTTTTGGCACTTTGCCTAGGAGAGCCAGTAGCGGGGACTCGATTGCCCACCCGCTTCACCCATTTGCTTGCTTCTGCCTATCACCCTGCCATGCCTGCCATCCATTCCATCAATGTCAATCAGAAGTCCGTCGTTGCTGTGGAGGCCATCCCATCCCGGCCATCCTCCTAGGTGATTTTAATCACTCCTCTTACGGTTTTGCGGCGGCTCGAGCCCGCAATAGAAGCAAGCGGGAAATGCAACTCACTCACAGCCCGTTGGGGAAGTATCCGCCGCTATGTGAGACGGGAGGGTTGAGGGCGCTGAATTCCATTCGCAGACTTTCTCGGCTGACCAAAGTTCCTTTATTGCCTGTGTAGTGTGTACAGCCGTGTTTGACAGCCAAGCAGAACTTGAATTCTAACCCCTTCCCGCATTCTGCCCCTGCCCTCATTTCTGGTTCCCTCAATGTTCGACATAAGCACATCAACGCTTGCATTAGAAAACAAGTGCGCCCCAATCATTTCAGTTTACGGCCACCTGGTATGTTGAGCCATTGGGGTGGGTTGTGGTCAAACACTGGAAGCCCTGGAACAGCTATGCTATGCTACATAACGTACCTTTTATGCGCGATGTACATGTACATAGATCGGCTTCAGCTCACGTGCTCCGTGTAATACCGTACCGTTTCTTACTGACTCAATGGATTTGAGCCACTCTCAAGTATTGGATATTGGCAAGGCAAAGGCAACAGAGTTTGCAGCCCAACAAGGAATGCGTGAGAGTTCCTGTCCCAAGCAAATCCCAAGTCCAGATAACCCGCGCTTGTTGTCTTGGTGTGGAGGTACTTGTGCAGGAGGACGAGGACAGACTATTGTTACTGTACACCACTGCATGTTTCGCCGCGTACCGGTACATCGGAAGCCGGGGTATCCTCTCCCCACAACACAACTTGTTTAGCCCCGTACGTAAGCAAGTAAGGTTACTGTACCGGTCGGAGAGACCTTGGTAAATTAGAGTCTGTCATATCATTGGTAGGTAACTGCTCCTCCTCGGCCAGGGGCTCCCGCACTCCAATTTTGACACCCATACCATAGGCGTCATATCAACCGCAAATATGATCAATTCATGCCAGGGAGCCGAAGATTCATCCAGCCATGTCAGAAACTCGGGCGATAGGGACGCGGGTCGTGGTGGTGGGTGTGGTGCGAGGCGAGGTACTCCGTAAGAAAAAAAACCGTACACGCCATGACACAAAGTAAGAAAGTCAAGACGAGTCCCCACTTGTGTGGCCACTTGTGAGCATTGATGAGAACAAGTGTGGAGAAAAAAAGTACGCTGGGCAAAATAAATGGCGTCGTGCTGGTAAATGTGAAATTCTGGCACAGCCCCACCTGGTCTTGTTTTAATCCACAGTCGTCATTGATTGGGTGGGAGCGTGGGCTTGTGATGGAATGGAAAGAATGGGTTGAATTTGGGGGAGTCAGTCCGTTCCGCGCGTGGCCTACAGCCCCTTGCCCACTTCTCACCCAAATCAGCACAGCGCCTTAGCGTCACACAAAACCAAGTGCAACTCCAGCCCGCACTCCGAATTCCCCCTTCGTTGCTCAGCATTTTGTCGGTCCAGATCTGCTTATGCCTCGTAGGTCCAAATTTAGATTTCGATATTCACGCGGCTGGCCTCGTCAATAATGCGTAGCCACGAAGTAGCTTTTGTCCTTTAAAATTCTGAGCAAGCATAAGGTATCCATCCAGCTTTACGGCTTTATGTTTTTTTTTTTTTTCTCTCGCTAAATTCTCTTGCGATTCGACTGCTTTGAAGGTCTGTAGACGCCTCAAAAATCTCACAAATTCCGAATGGGAAACTTGGAGCGTGAGTATATATAAACTCAAAAATTACTTGTTCACATGGTTACTATCTATCGGGACTATGTTTCGTGTTATTGAAAACCTAAGAAGGGAAACTGCCTTACCGTACAAGGTTACTCGCAGTATGAAAGTATAAGGTCGTTTCCCGGTAAGGTCCTGGACCTGGAACTAGAACTTTTTTCTGACAAGGAGCTTATCATCATGCGGTAAGGTCACTCGAAAGAGGGGTCCAGTTCACAAGTCACATTGACTTTTGATGGGAATCATGCAACCGGGTTCCTGATTTCCTGTCGCGTCTCCGCCCGTGCAAAGTCTACCAGCTTTGGACGCATCCATCCACCATTGCCGCAATCCGCTAGCTTGCCAGGAAGCAAAATTCGTGCAAAACAAACGCCTGTGTATGCAAAATTGCAACTATTCCAATAATCACTGTGCAATGACGTCTTGGATCGAATGCCACCTTGACTTGAGGCACGATGCCACCTCAGTTGCGCCCTGTCTTGCTACTTGCCAAGGCCATGTTAATTGCGGTGTTCGGTCTGTGGTTTCGTCGCTTCGGCCAGCGTTACTCGCTATGGCCACTTCGAGATACTTTTTCACCCTCGTCACTCAGAATCTAGGACGACGTCTCTTAAGACCGGATCTCCTACCCAGTCCACACCACTGCCCACAACAACTGCGCTTGCAGTCGCTTTCATGATGCGCCAGCGCCGCCGGCTCGCCTGCACCTGGCCCTCGAGCCGCTGAATCTCGGCCGCCGTTTCTGGGTCCTCGTCCGCGGGAACCCCCTTCCTCCTTGCCTCGTGCTCCTCTGCCAGCTCTAACATCTCGGCCGCAAGCTCGACGTTCTTGCGCGACATCGCCAGGCTCTCGGCCTCGACAGTCGTGAGCTTGTCGAGGGTCTCGTGCAGTGCGGTAGTCTGGTTCGCGACGGCGATGGAGGCAGCATCACGCGCTTTGATGGTGTCTTCGAGATCTCTGTGAATTTCGATTTGATGTGAGTATTTGTATATTGCCACCAACGTTCTCTCTCTGTCTCTCTCGGGGCAGCGGTATCACGGAGGTATTGGCGTACTGCTCAATCGGATTCGTGCTTGTCGCGCCATGGACGGCATGGAGGATTGGCGTAGCCGAAATAACGCTCTCGACTACCTGGTTCCGTAGCATGTAGCTGGCGCGTGCGTCTAGCAGGCGAACCTGAGCTGCCTTGACAGCTTCGGGAGTGTCTGATTCAGGGTTGGATGCTATCGTGGATCGTGGTTCACCAAACTGAATGTGAGCCAATGACATCCAAAAATAGGGTTTGAAGTACAAATCACCAGGCTAGGCGGCGCAAGGTATTGCATACTTGACTTGTAAGCATTGCGCGCCTTGACAAGCGCGATCTGGAGCTGCAACTCCTGGAGGCGATCGAACAGCTTCAAGACGCGCT
Source organism: Pyricularia sp. CD86 (assembly GCA_031306095.1). NCBI lineage: Eukaryota > Fungi > Ascomycota > Sordariomycetes > Magnaporthales > Pyriculariaceae > Pyricularia > Pyricularia sp. CD86. The sequence continues at coordinate 8,613 of JAVHJQ010002005.1, read as the reverse complement.
CTTCGTCGGCAGAGATTATGGGTTGCGTCGCGTCGTCGCCAACGGGCGCATCTTGCATTTGTGCATCTTCTGTTGGCGGAATTGATGTCATTGCAGCTGTGGCCTGTTTACATGGCAGCTAATCTAATCCTTTTTTGAATAGACCCTTACGGACAACCCCTCTTTCCAAACGCGTTCTCGTCCATCCTTCGTGTCGGGCGACATGGAGAGGAACAAATTACGCACGGACCATCGTGGACGATGTGGGCAGCAATCAATTTTCGGAGTGATTTTGTTTCAAATCATTTCCGTGCGATTCAACACAGTGCCTGACCCGACAGCGTGGGATCGGTATGTTCTTGAGTCGTGGACAGAACACCCTGCAGCATTTCCAGCATGCTTCTAGAAGATCCTGCCTTGTTCTACTACGGTATAATATTACTGCGCACTACGTGGTATTCTCCAAATCGACCTGCAACTAATTACGGATTTGTTTCGTTCAAGTTTTGCTGATGGCTTCAGCCATTTACGATACAGGGTAGGTAGTTATAGGTAATCTTGAAGGATGAAATGGCGCCGCCACACCCTTATCACTATCCTGATATTTTGTTTGGGATTTTTTTACGTGAATGACCACCTGCAATGACAAAGCAAAGACATCTCGAGATCGGCGGATACCTATGTCCCACATTGAAGGAAGAACAGTCACAGGTGGACTTTAGCCCGAGCCTGACAAAAGGGTCTATGGTTCATCTGCCCAACATTCACAGGACCATGCCGATCGGCTTTGGTGGTGGTGACAGCCACTGCTGTTGGGCTCAAGGGCTCAAAGCATGTAAATGTAACCCTTTGATAAATATAGGTTGGCAGGTACTTTTAGCTCCGGATCCAAGAAAAAAGAAAAGTCTACATGTAGGATTATCTCACAGCGTTTTGACAGGGAAGTATTTGTTCTTTGTTCACCGATTTGACTATGCCAATGTCTCGATTGGCTGTGGTCCTAGCTATCATATCGCACACACGACCTTCATGCGGGTGGAAACCCTTGGGCCAGGAACGTCACGTAGTACTTCAGTCATGTGGGTGGGTCGTCACGCCTTATCCTTTGCTTATCGCAACGCCAGCCAGGAACCTTAGCTTGGGTAGCACCCTGAATGGGTGCCTACCGCAGCCATCGAGGTTCGTCGTTCACGCAAGGGTCGTCATAGGCACCGACCTCAACTGAAGTGCCTTCTTTGCCCGACTTCCATCCGCATCCAATCCCAGGCATGACTCTGTCTGAATATTCCACGTACTTTTTCATCACCGATCTTGATTCTGGCTAAGGTAGCTTATCGCGTACAGCATCAAAGCAATTTCTATTTCCTAGACGACCGACCATCCTATCGACCCTCGGTCTAATCAGTCATTTCGCGACCGTGCAAGCCCTCGCCGCAGTTGTGTTATCCATCTAACCGCCCGCTAACGAAACACATCCGCATTTACTCCGATTGAACCTACCTGCCTCACCTATGCATCATCGTGACTTGGCTTCTCGTTTTTCCTGCCTGCTTTACTTTCACTCCCTTCCGCCAAACCCGTAGTCACCTCCTTTGTCTGCACGTTCTTCAGTTCATCACATACTAGAAATCCATCGATTCCTGCCTGGCCGTATCCCACCGCCGCCAAACAACTGCGCTACTCTGCAGCCACCACACGCCGTCGGCTCCCACCAGAAGCCTCTCGCATCGCAAGCGCTAGCGAGAAGGACATGTACTGGCATGATATGCGATGGCGACCCAGGTGTTGATAGCCCACTCGGGCCAACGCCTGCAGATAGACACTTCGCGCCTTACAACGTAGGATCATACCCGTGCAAGCATCGAGCTGTTATTTTTGTGATTGCAGTGACTAACTACCTACAGGCTCGACGAGTTCCGTTCCGCCGTGTCCCGGTCAACCTCGATACCACAGAACTGCATCATCGCCCTTGTGCCTCCAGGCAAGGCTCTCAGGCCTCAAGCAATTCAGATGGAGGTTCGTCCGGCTCTATTCTACCATCATTAGTACGTCAGACGTGGGAAATTCATTATTGATGACATGATTTACAGAAAGAGATATTCGTATATGACAGTCGGATGACACAGACTGGAACCCCTGGGTCCCCATTTCCTATCAAGCTGGAGATAGACTTGCCGAACCCCTACGCCATCACGAACCCGCCAAACGACATAATCGACACGCGTTCGCTCGAGTCATGGCAGGACCTATTCAGGGAGAGGCGCGTCTGGTCGCATAGGTTGTCAGAGGACTGCGAAGGCATGGAAAAGGAAGCCCATGACCAATACGAGGCCATGGATAACATGCTATCCTGTTTGGATGCTGCAGTGGCCAACCTCGAATCTGTTGTGCGCGCCACTGAGAACAAGTACGAGGATCTTAGGAAATGGGCAGCCACCGAGCAAACAGGCTACAACGAGCTAGTCACCAAGTGGGAGCAGAATCTCGGCCTTGCGCGCAGCATACCAGTATCCGCGGCCATGGTCCGCCTTATGACAGGGAAGGACGTAACTGGGGCCAAAGGTCGCCCATCAAAACAGGCGACCTTGGAAGACCTGGTCGATTTGGACTGCGCCCGCAAAGAAGGCCGCCGGGCGCCGACTGTCCTGCGCAAGTTCAACGCGAGGATAGCGGATCTGGAGAAGGCCGAGGGACGTCTTATGCAGAACTTTGAGGAGCTCGAGGCCGAGTTTCGGCGGGTTATCAGCAGGTCGGTTATGGGCCACTCCCAGGACGCCACTCAGCTCCTTCAGGATATTCAGGCACTCGCTGGCAAAGTTGAGAATGATTATCGCACGACCATGGACTACACGAGCTCGACCAGAGATTTGCTTCAGGCATCCAAGATTGCACAAACGCATACGGAGAAACACCTGCCAAGTCTACACAAACGCGCACTTGAGATGGACGGAATGCTACGCTACGCAATCAAAGCCCGGAACACGTTGGCGCTTGAGCAAGCAGAGTTTATGCGCAGCATAGCAGACGTCAGCAAGCTTGATATGCAGGTCAAGTCTTTGATCAATGCAATCGCTGAAGATGAAGAGCTGGCCACATTCGACTATCTGCGCTTGATCCATCAAGTGCCATATATGTATGCAGCTTTTACTGCCGAAGCCATACGCCGCAAGGAGTGGTTTGACAAGGTAAAGACGGATTCGACAACGCTCGCGAACGAGATGGCACTCTTCCAGGATGAGGAGGCCAAGCGGCGGAGAAAATGGTACAAGACTATCGGGGACACTAGTTATGGCCCCGAGTCTTTGAGTACTGATAACAACGTGCCCGGACTAGAGGTAAATCTGCTGGGTGAGGATGAGCTGTGGCCAAGCACATCCAGAAAGGACCTAGAGGACTTTCTCGAGCTGCTGCAACGTCAAAGGGCGGATGCAAGCATTATTGGGGATGTCAGTAAAATCATCACAGAGCTCAGTAACCCGACCAAACAACAGTTCAAGCGTCTCAAGGCGTTCAAAAATGGCAGCGTTCACGACTCGGCACTTGGCCGCAGCGGCTTGATGATTCGGGGAGATGATGAGCTTCTGAGATCTCTGCAGGACGATAAGACAAAGCTCGAGACTAAGCTCAGGACGGCGGAAAGCAGAGTCAGGAGATTGGAAGACTTGCTACACAGACAAGGCCAAGCCTCGAGGCCGACTTTGGGAAACCTCTTCCAGAACCCGAGTCAACAACTTCCGGAGCGGAGCGGGTCTGCACAATCTGTCGGATCTCCCGGACCTATTGGCGATCGCCGACAGTCAGACGAGGTGGGGAACCAGCTTGTGCAACGCGTGGCTCAGCTCGAGAAGGAGTTACAGGAAGAAAAGGAGCGCAATGCGGCACTCGAAAGGGACGCTGCTGACCGCATCACGCACACCAACGACATGAAAACCCAGATGGAAGAGGTGAATGCTACCAAGAAGGATCTTCTTGAGAATATGGAGGCTCAGAAACGTGAGTTTTTGGTGGAACGCAAGGCTCTTGACGAGGAGATACGTAACCTCAAGGCCAGGCTGGAGGAGACCGAAGACGAGTTCCACAACATTGATGAGTCCCGCGAGCATGAAAAGACCTCGTATGATGAAAAGGTTCAGTTACTAGAGGCTCAACTGGAGAGCTTGGCCAAGGAGAAGAGTGACGATGCTCTGAAGGCGCAAGGCCAGGTCGACTTCCTGCGCAACGAGACACGACTGCAGCGAGAGAGTAATGAGGTGCTACAGGCGCAAATCCAGGCGTCTCAGGACGAAGTTGGGCAGTTGAACAAAAAGCTCAAGACTACAAATGAGGCTGCAGAAGTAACGCTACGGGCTCTCAGAGAGCTTCATACAACGTTTGTCAAGGGCACCGCTATTCCAGAGGATGTCAACGACCTTGCGGATGCTGTATTAAACAATGCAGCAGAGTCTCTGGCCAAGGTTCAAAACTTGGATGCTGATATTTCAATATTGCGCTCGAATCTCTCACTGGCCCAGGATGTTGCGAAGGACCTAAGAGCCCAGCAGGCAATCGCACTTGAGAAGCTGACCCAGGAGGAGACAACCTCTATGCACCTCAGAGAACAATGTGATGAGCACAAGGCCAGGGTTAACGCACTTGAGGGCGAGCTAGCGGATGGTCGCAAGCAGCTCGATGAGCTCAGAACCCAGATTGCCCAAGGAGAGACTGGTTCCGAGAGTCTGCGCACACGTCTCGAGGAGGAAGAGAAGAAGATTGTCCGGTTAACCGAGGATCTCGCCTCCAAACAGTCACAGGTTGGCAGCTTAGAAGAAGAGCTGAGGTTATTCCAGGAGCGTCTACAGGATTCGCAGACCAAGCTGACAACCTTGACACTACGGACCGAGACTCGAAACGAGCGCACCAAGGATATAAGCCAACGCCTTTACTCTCAGAACGAGCGTTTAGTGCGTTTGCTTGAGCGTCTTGGCTTTTCAGCCTCGCGCGAGAACGGGGTCATGACGATACAGAAAATACCGCGGGCAGAGCGATCAACAATGAACCTGGCAGCCTCATCTACTGCTGATGCCAAGTCGCGAATAACGAACGAACCGGCGGACGTGGAGCTCCTTTACTGGATGAATGCTACTGATGCAGAAGGCGAAACGGAGAAATACGACAAGTTCATGTCTAGCCTCGGCGCATTCGACGTCGACGCTTTCGCGGATACGGTATACCGTCGCGTTAAGGACGTGGAGCATATCGCCAGGAAGTTGCAGCGTGACGTGCGCGGTTACAGAGAAAAGACTCATGCCTTACACAAGGATGCTCACGATAAGATTGCATTCCGTAACTTCAAGGAGGGTGACCTCGCCTTGTTCCTCCCGACTAGGAATCAGACAAACGGCGCCTGGGCCGCCTTCAACATCGGGTTTCCGCATTACTTCCTACGCGAGCAGGAGCACCATCGCCTGAGCAACAGGGAATGGCTTGTCGCTCGCATCACTCGCGTTCAGGAAAAGGTGGTTGACCTCTCCAAGAGTCTCGACACGACGGAGAGTATCAACGGAACTAGCGGCGGTGCCGAGGATGATAATGACAATCCCTTTGATCTATCGGATGGTTTGCGGTGGTACCTTATCGATGCGCAAGAGGATAAGCCGGGGGCTCCAAGCACCCCAGGACTTGGCAAGACAACCGTTGCGAGCACCAAGGTCGAGGCCAAGGGGGACATGCAGACCCAGCCCAGGTCCACACCAGGCGGACTAGCAGTACTCGGTGGGGCCAAGCCAACAGCGGCCGATGGCGCAAGCAAGAGCCTTTCCAAGAGCCTTGAGAGTCGGCGGTCCAGCACTTCATCAACCCGTCGACCTTTGCCATTCGCCGGGGCCCTTAACCGTAACGCTCCAGGTAGCGAGACCAACAGCCTTCGCGCTGTGGCTACAACGGCACCGGGCGACGGCGCCGGGTCGCCATCCGGACCCACGAGCCCTAAACCACACCTTGCACACGGTATGGACCAGGATGTTCGTCCTGCTGCACTCCCGGAGCCGCAGCAGCAACGAGTCGAGGTACGCAACGACAGTAGCGGTGGTGCAATAGATTCCCTCCTTGGCCCTACCTGACCTGGCCTGCTGATTTTCTGTTCATCTGTGTTTTCTGCTTTTCCCCTTATATAGAATCGGTTCGAGCAGCAGCAGCCGATACAACGGGAGAGTCCAACCAAGAGAAGCGTTGTATGGGATCATATGTGGAACCTTGACCTTTAAGGTTGCAAGCAAGTGAGTTACCAGGGTAGACCACTAACGCGGATTGTAAGCTTTGCTCGTGTTGTATAGGTGTGCTACATATTGGTTTAGGTTTTTTTTTGTTTTTTTTGTATCCTTTTCTTTTCTTGTGTTTTTTTTTTCCAGGATACATACACTTACAGAGATGGATAAATCATGGCTCGTCTTTTAGCAAAGGCGCTGGGCTTTGTTTTTGCATCACCTGGCGTTCTTATGGGAGTACTAGTAATGTCCAGGGATATTTGTTTAGTAGCTAGCCAGCCTTCTTTTTTCAAGCAAGGATATTTTGGGGGTTTCATGACATTCATCACCAAGTTATTTGCCCAAGTTGAACAAACGAAAAAGGAATTCCACAGAGAAAGATGCTCAAATTTTCTATGCAACATTTAGATTGTACAGTACAACCAGAGGGTGTATGAACCTCCGCATCTAAGCAAACATGATATGATACAGACAACAGGCAGCTCTCTCTCCCCCATCTTGACATCTTGAGCACCTAGTCGATTTTCTTTGTTTTTGTTATTCGTTTTCAGTTGGGACAAATTTATAGGAAAGTCTTGTCCCCCATATCCACAACCTCCAAAATCTTCCTGATGGGCCTGACGCCAGCCTTGGCGCCGCCGGGGACCTCGATGGAGATCTCCCACCTGCCCAGCTGCTTGACCTTGTCGCCCTCGACGGCGGCGGCGGCGGCGGTTGCGGGGTTGTCGGCCCGGATGAGCTCACCGTCGTCGAGCAGCGCGCCCACGATGTTGACGTGCTTGGGCTCGATGGCGACGAGCGACGCGATGCGGTGGCCTGAGAGCAGCTCCTTGACGTGGGCGGCCACGTCGGCGGTGCTGACGGAGCCAAAGATGGCGATGGGCTGCGGCGGCGCGTTGGCGGCAGACTCGTGCGACACGCTCGCGTTGCGCGCCACCAGCGGGGATCGGTACACGTTGGGCTCCGCCGGGGGGCTGTCTTGTCTGGTCCTGCTGCCCGCGGGGACGGCGGCGCGCTCAAAGGTCAGGGTCATGGGGAGCAGGTTGTTCAGGAGGGCGGTGGCTTCTTGGGGCTGTTTGTCGGAGGAGAGTGTGGTTAGCTTTTTTTTGTTATATTGTCTTGTTGCGGAGCGGTTTGTGATGGAGGGCCTCGCAAAGGTTTACGAGAGTAAAACAACTGAGAGAAGAAAAAAAGTTTACCTTGGGCGGCTCGATCTTGACCACCTTGTCATTGGTAGTTTTGGCCTTGGTGACCTTCTTCTTCTCGACCGGCTTCTCGACCTCCAGGCCGAACATGGGGTCTCGTTCGACGATGACGGACTGGTCGACGCCCAGCTCGGTGAACCGCTGGGGCGTCATGTACTCGACCTTGCCGCCCGGGTACCAAACGTTTCGAACGCGACCTCTTGGGGCGCGGAGGATGGTGTCTGTTTTTTTGGGTACACCATATTTCACTGGTCAGCTTCTCTGTTTTTTTTTTTTTTTGCTATTTTTCTCTCTCCTGATGCCCGCAAAAGATGCTTCCTTTTCCATTCCCTCCTTGTGCCAATTGCAGGACAATCGGATAGGTGTACCGACTTTTGGGTCCATATTCGGGAACGTTCTGGAGCAGCCGGACGACGACGCCGCCCTCTTCGTCCTTTTCTCGCGCCGCCTTGGTCTTTCCACGGACCTGCGTGAGGGCCACCGAGGCGTTGCTGTTGCTGCCGCCGTTTATGCTGGGGGCCAGGGCCCTTCGAAGGCAGCCCAGGCAGGTTGGTGGTCTCCGCGTTATCATTATGTCGGAGAAGCTATGACGGTGTACTTGTTTCGGGTTGAGAGGTCGTTCAATTATGGGGAGCGCCGTCCCCCCGAATGGTTTCGTTGCCAAAATTGGCTGCTCTACTGTCAAGCTTGCCCAAAAAAATTATTGGAGCTCCAATGCACGACCGCCGTGCTCGAGAGGGACGTGCGTGCGAACCGGCGCGCCGAGCTCCACTAAAAACCCCGGGGCCGGAAGGTTCCACTACGACAGGGGGTTTATGACGTCTCGTGTAAGGTGATTGGTTGGAGCTCTGGTTGTCAAATGTGTCTGAAGCTCTGAAGAATCCAAGATAACCTTTGTGTGAGACTTTGCTATAGGTAAGAGAGAGGAGGTGTATAAAGACTGGCAGAGAATTGACTTGATTGCGATGATGAATTAAATTGCAGAAAGGGCATTGGTTTCTGTTTGGAGGCTGTTGTGTGCCACATGTATACCGTCCAGGGTGAGCTGCTAAAGCTCGAATATGTAATGGCGGGGTCATGCCGACTTTTTGCAGTTGAAAGCGATTTTTTATTGAAAGCCGTCAAGTGACTTTTTTTCATTTTTTCATATATGTTTATTCAAAAGAAAGCTTCCCGAGGTTTATGAC
>JAVHJQ010002000.1:6880-22212 GCA_031306095.1 Pyricularia sp. CD86 | reverse complement strand
CCCCGGTGCTTACTACTCCGGTGCCAACTCAATCCGGCGGCGGAGTTGTCAATCCTGGAAACCCCGGCGTTGGCCCGTCCTTGTCAAGCACCAACGCCGCTTCCGTTCACAATCCGGGCACACATGAGCTCCAGACCAGCAGTGATGGCAAAGACGAGGCGGACAGGCTCAGTTGCTGGACTAGATTTCATTACGGAGTTCGGCGGAACATACTGGATCCATGTTTGCCCCGACCACACAAAAATGATGCAAAATATTTGAAGTGGAAGAAGCAAAAAGACCATGAGGACTACCTGGAACAGAGAAGGAAGGATTCTAGGTACCGGCAGAAGAAGTGGGCAAAATACGGTTATGACTGGTACTAAACAAGACCTCTAGACATAAATAGCTCTAAACCGTTGATCAGAGAAGGGAAATTTACCCAGCAACAACTGCTGCACCCTCAGGCCATGTATACGTAGTTACCACCTTCGCGCTCGATGTATTCCTTATCGATGAGTCTATGTGCACGTATTTCAGATTAGTACCATGGAGTAGGCATAAAATAAAAAATAAAATAAAAAGAAGGTCATAAATAGAGCAAACGTACTTTTCAATATTTGCCTTGATTTCCGCTGGCTCCAATGCACCCCTACGCCGCGTCTGCTCAATAACCTCGGCAACCAACTGGGCGTGCGGCAACGTTTTGCGGCTCTTCATTATGCGCACTATTGCCGCCTGCGTCTCAAACTGCCGGTCTGCCGCCACCCGCTCGTGCGTCTCCTTGTTCTCAGCCTTGGTCTCCTTCAGTTGAATCTGGTTGATCTTGATGCGGATCTTGGGATCCGTGAAACCCTTGTTGACTATAAACGTGTCCTCCTTGCCGACCTCTCGTCCCTTGGGCGCCTTTGCCAAGACTCGGGCCTTACCGCAGGCGAGAGACTGCAATGTTCGCTGGAGCAGATCGCCAGACAGACCCGAGGCTTTCTCGATTTCTTCATAGGACAACGGCTCGTCTATCTCGACGCTGTTGAATATGACCAGAACCGAGGCTTGATGCGCGCTCATGACAAGCTCCTTCGTGCCTCGTGGGAATGTCGCTTTGATGACACACTGGCTCAGGCTGTGCTTCCAGGTTAATTTTCGTCCCTCATGCTTGTTCTTGTAGTACTGTTCAAAGTGTTGAAGATTCTCGAGAACACCGGCAGGCAGGGCGACGGCAGGATCGTCCGGGTAGGACGGCCAGGCAGAGGCTGACAGTACATTGACGTTGAGGTCAATTTTGCTGAGTTTGTTTGCCCTATCAGACGACCTCCGCCATTCTTTGTATGCAGCGAGCTCCTCCTTGCCAACTTCTTGATCCTTGAACATCTGCTCAAGGTTGTGCGTAAACTGTGACCCGCATTCAACCTTCAATTTGGCAAGCATTGTCCGCTCCGCGTCTTGGCTGGCACTGCGTGCCATGAGCAATCTCCTAGCAAGATCGCGCTTGTAAAAGGCCTCGAAGACATCTTTGCCCTGAATGAACCTGAAAAGTTCGAGGCCGTTATCGAGTTGCCTGTTGAGCTCAGCGTCTTCATCGCCTGCGCTGGTAAGATCAGCTCGCTCCGTCTCCGTCCGATCTTTATAATCACCCATTAATGATGGCGGCAGTGCTTTTAGACCTCCACGCAGCAGCATGTCGATGTACTTGGCAACCCGTTCACCGACGTCGGTGCCCGTGTTCTTCGCTGCTTTGTCGTTCATGAAACGACAGAAGGCATCTCGCATGGTTTTCCTGAAATCATCGTTGCCTCCAAACGCATCACGTATGATGTTCAAAAGCTTGCGTTGCAGCTCCAGGAGTAGAACCACCATCTCGTCGCCCCGTTCGGTGTCACTGATAATCTTGGAACCGGAAGAAATTGCATATTCCTCCCAGGGACCGCGAAGGTCCATGTGCTGTCCTGTCATGCGGAGAAGCTCATAAAGTCCTTTTAGGGACTCGATGTCTGCCTCACCGATCAAGCGACCAACTTCAGTGACGCCCAGTAGTTTGTCGGTATGGTCCTTAATGGCTATCCTCTGCATGTCGCTCATGAGCTCCCTCTTGGTGGTGCTGTCAAAATTGTAGACATTGCACCGCGTGTCTTCACGGTTTATCAGTACACGTACTGAAGCAACGTAATCCTTCAGGTCGTAGTTCTCGCTCTTTTCCAGGGCAAACGTCTCAAAGTATCTGGCCGACTCGGAGAGCAGCGGCTCTTCAAAGTCCTTCCCATACACATTGAAAACGTGGAGCATTTTGACGGCATCCTTCAGGAGTGGTCCATCAAACGTCTTATCGCCTGCTCGATCCAGCGAAACCAGCTGCAGCATGCCTTTGATGACCTTCCGGCCTGGCAGGTCATCTTTGCGATCGGCGAGCTGTCCGTCCGAGTGTCGCGAGCCAAAAATGACGCGTCGGAAAGAAGTTATAGTCACGTCGTTGAGGTCATGATCCTTGCCCTGTTTAACAATGTATGTGCGGTCCAAGTAGCTAAACAGAGACCGTATGACAACCTAGAGGTAGAAAGAAGTATGGATTAGTATTTGAAGCAGCATCGTGGGGGGCGTATGTGGTAATGCAGGCCCAAAACGGGGTCAGGTGTGCCAGCTCGGTATCCGTTTTCGCCCACATACAGCTTTGCGACTCCAGTCCTTCCAGTATTGGTGCACTATCCGGACCATGTCGATCTCGGAACCGTTGTCCTTCGCCCTGACCTTGGGAAGGACCTCGTCTCTCACATAACCGTCACAGCGACTCTGCAGTATCTTAAACAGTTTGGCACTTTCATCTCGGCGACATATGCTCTCGACATGCCTGTACAGCCGATCCAGAGGTTGCCGCGGCTGCCGCCCCTGAAAGATGTCTTGCAGGGCAGACTCCAGGTCATTGTACGCCCTTGCATAGTAGTCGTCAACCGCTGGCGTCTGCTGCGGCTTGAGGTTCTTGACGACAAGCTTCCTGGCGCCCAGGTACGTCTTGAGCGCCGGCGCGGCCTGTGGCCGAGCGAAGCCTGCGTGTCCTCCAAAGCCGGCCATATTGCCGTCCGTGGCCGTGCGTTTGCCAAAGGCCTTTGCGCTCATGGTGGTGCCGGTGGTGGTGGTGGTGCCGGGCTGCTCTGGTCGGATTCGCTTGGGGTCGGGGTCGTGGTCGGCCGGCGGGCCGGCCCAGTACGCCAGGGGATTCGAGTCAACTCGGTGCCGGCGTTTGGATTGGCCTTGGGAAGGTTGAGATGATGTTGCTGCGGCAGCTCCGTCGCCAATATTAAATGTTGGAAGCATGAAACCAAGTCAAGTCCTGGATCGGCCGGAAAGGAAGGAAAAAACGGAGGTCGTGAAATTGTGATATGAGTTCTTGCGGATTTCGTTTCCCTCTGGACCCTTGCCCGTTTGACAAGATCAAGGTTAGGTAGGTAGGTACCTAGTGGAGGTTGACCGTGGCCACCGCGGCTCAACGGTCGCTTGGCGGTCAAGTCTAGACGGGCATCTGCTTGTCAGTGCGGAAGGTTTGGTTTGTGATCAAATGATGAATTTGTTTGGATGAAGTCCAGCACTGCAAAAAAAAATGTCGATTAGTAGCGTTTGGTTGTTTTGTGTAGCATTGAAGGTTGGGCAGAGAAGGTGGTGTCCGGTTTGGCCGGAATTTGAGCGTTACCAACTGGCAGGCATGGCGTTCTTGCCCGCCGTTTGTTTAAACCCGCTATCCATCCGATCATACCTGCCAATGATCCATGACGGCTCGATAGGCGATAAGCCCCGCCATCAGCTCCAGTTTCTTGATACAGACGCGATTCCATTAAAGCTTCCCCGCAATTTGAGATGGTCAAGTGGAGCTAGATCTCCCCATACCCATGAAGTAGGGAGGTACCGACTTACTTCCGAAAAATACCTACCTACCTAGGTATGTACCGTACACGGGCTGTTAACGATAGCGTCAGGTTGTGTCTTGATTCCTGAGTTTCTCACGTTTAACACTAGATCGATAGCTGGCTAAGTTGCAAAGATGGGTGCTCCAACATCATTACTCCCACCATTATTTTGTTTCTTGCTGCAGGTCTGCACTAGTTTGGACGCGCCTGTCTGCGCTCAACACATCATCCCATCCATGACTTGACATTTACTGCCAAACCTTATTATACATTGCTCGATGCCCACCAGGTTTAATGCATCAATCTTATCAAGCATATGCAGCCCAGCCTATCGCACAGTATTAGTAACAAGCCAACACTGAAAATGGTTGCTCAGATCTGGAGGCGTAAAAGAAAACGTCCGGGTACTTACCAGAAAATAGACAGGCCAGATTTCTCTCTGAGGTCGCCTGGTTGATCAGATCGTTCACAGTCGCAGTGACACTCAGCGTTTTGGAAAGTTTCTTGCGCACCACCTCGAGCGCTCTCTCCGCCTCGGATGGCTCATTGACAACCTTGCGGTTCTCCACCACGGCCTTGACGTCGACGCCTGCGGCCCCTGTCTCATTGTCGCGCGATGTCGTTGTGTCCTGAAGCTTCGCCAGGCGTACCGGCGATATGGACCAAGAGTACAGCGGGTCGTATCGCAGCACATCTAGGATCGTCATGATGGAGTACGTCTCCTCCCGCAGCGCATCCATCGTGAACTCACAGCACCGCCGAAACACGCCCTCTGTCTTGGTGATTCCCATGCCGTCCACGATGTCACGTGTCAAGCGGAATGGGACGAGCTCCGGCACGGGTAGGATGCGGCCCATCTCGAATGCTATGCCCAAGTCGATATGCACCACTTCGCCGGTACGGCTGTCCAACAGGATGTTGTGGCCATGTCGGTCACCTAATCCCAATACGTGGCCAAGCATCGAGATGGCAGCCGTCGTGCGCGTGTATGCCAGTCTTCTCACAAACCATTCGTCCGGGTCTGGGAAGTGTTCCATGAAGAAATATCGCATGACAGGCGGGAAACGTTCTGTCGCTTTGCGATACGCCCGAATGCGTTCTTCAACCGGCTTGCCTTGGGCATTCGAGATCTCCTTACGACACTGGCTGCCCCTCCAGAGCTTAGGGTAATATCGCTCGTGTGCCGGTATGAGATAGTCATGCAACGGGATCGTATTAGGTACAAACTCAATGAGTCCAGTAGATGTCGTAAGGGGGACGACCTTGTAGGTGCGGATGCCCAGGTTTCGTTGCCGAGTAGTCCGGTGAAGCTTGAGCACCGATGACACAGCTGCGAACACCTGCTCCATGATGGCGTCTTGCCGGAGATCGTCATTGCCACCTTTTACAAGCTGTTTGTATCTGACTCCATCACTGCCTACTGCTGTCAAGATCTTGGGAGCGCTCAGTCCGGACGCTATGCTCATCTCTGGTTCCAGTTTGACGATAACTGGTACTGTGGAATAGTCGCAGTCCGCCCGCAGTTCCATCTGCATGGTCGGCGGTGGGATGCGATACTTCAACAGGGAATCTTGAAGAGGCTTAGCTTGTGCGTGGTTATGGATGGCGACCTTTTGCCCCTGCTTGTAGCCCTTCTCTGGACCTCGATCAATGGCTAGAGCATAGTACTTGGCGTTGGTGTGATTGACAGCTTGCCAGATGCTGTAGACCTTTTTGTGCTTTCCGAGGTGCTCTGAAATCCTGACCATTGCCTTGTTGCGAAGGACTGCGATTTCGTCCTCCTTATTGATCTTAGATTTCATCCCTGACCATATTTGGTACATGCCGTGATAGGGATGCTCGCAGCATATTCGGAAGACAAGGTTTTGCAGTAGCTTGTGGAAGCTTGTTTCTGCTTCCTGTAGGCGTGAAGTGAGCTGGTTGATCAATGGAGCCAACTTCCGACTGGGAACCTTGTGTAAGTGGGTTTGCACTGCTTGAGTGGTAGCTTGCTCCTCGGATCGTTCTAGCCATAGTGCTGTGAACCGCAGCGCATCGTCGTTGTGCTCATCCGACGCCGACAGAGCTAGCAGGTAATTTTCCAGACTCAGCTGCACGAATTGACTGCGTGTCTGTTCGATACGTCGTAGCTCCTGTCGGTCCAGATCAAGCCAAGTCCTGGCCTTGTTCAACATGCCGGTGTATCTCTGCTTGAGCATCGGATCCTTAGTTTTGGACACAATCGCACTCAGCTGGGTGACCTCGTCGCTTTTCCCCTTCTCAAGCCCTTTGAGGCGGTTGAGGTCAGCCAGGCTGTCCGGATTCTGCAGCTGTTCATCGCAGAAAACGGCAAATTGGTGGTAGACTTTTCCAGCCGCCTTGCCTTCGTGGTTGCCTCGAAGTTCCTTCAAAGCTGGCTGTAGATATTTTCGCTGGATTTCCTCGGAGCTTTCAAGCTTAGCTACCGAGACCTGATGCCCAATATTGGCCAACAGGTCGGCACGATTGACATCGATTGTCTGCTTTTTGAGGGCACACTCCCCTTCAATGCTCTGTAGCATACGAATCGATGGGATCATCTCGCCGTAATCCCAAAACGAGTTTGCAACTTCCACCTTGATCGCCGCATCGACACTGAGACCCATAGCCTCGCACGGCTGAATGAGATTGTTGAGCGAGGTGGATATGTTTAGTGACTCTTGTGTGGCGTCGTGATATCTAAAGATTCCGGCTGACAGCAGCAGCGCCTGAACTTCCAATGTCCTTGTCGTGGCAGCCGTGAGCTTCTGGGATTTTTGAAAGTGGCTATGCTGACTGAGCAAGCTCAAAGTTGACTCCCGGCATGAAAGAATCTGACGAACATCGTCGTATCTGGAAAGAAATTCGTATGTTAGTAGTTCGTCCCAGAAAACGAGCATCTAGTTGGTTATTTGTGTACCTTCCACTCATCATCCACTCTGACCTCCCCTCGAATCTGCGATAGAGCGCATCCACACTGTCGTGGATGGTGAGTGACTCGTCGATTTCTGTTAGGGCAGCTAGAGCACCAAGGTGCTGCCGCAAATGGAAAGCTTTCAGGCTTCCGCGCGTCAGGTAGCGGATAGTGCTTGCTAGACCTTGATGAACAGCCTGTTGGGCAGATGTTAGATCAGTCGCCTGATGTATGCTCTGATAAGCCTTGTACATAGCGACTGCGCGGTGGTCTTGGTTCGGAGGAACAGGTAGATTCCATATCGCTAGGCGCCGAGCAGTCTCAAAAGTACTGCCAATACCAGATGATTGCCCATCCAGGCCTTGTTGGGTCTGTAGTAGCGAGTGAGCTAGCCCCGAGAGGCCAAGTTCTCCCAGCGTTCGTACCATGGACTGGCCATCCTTGGTTGCAGACTGGTCCCTGCGCCTGACGTGATCGTCGAGCTGGGCGCCACGAAATGCTAGGCTCTTCATGCCATCTTTCTCATACTCAAGTCTGGAAAGAACGTTATCGAGATTTGAAATTTGAGGGAGTCCGTAGTAAGCGTCTGGGTCGTCGATATTCTCAAATATCTCCAGGAGTATCTCAGTTGAATCAGTAGTATCCAAGTCCCTCGCAGCTGAAGATCTCCGAGATGTTTTCTGACTGGCCTCTGAAAAGGCAATCTCAGCAAAAACAAGGGCGACTTTGTACATCCCACATCGTGTAGCTGCAGTCGACAATCCAGCAAGATCAATATCAAGCCAGGTTGAGCGATCCGCAATGGAGGTTTCACTCGGAAGTGGCTGTGTTCTTAGGAAAAGCACTGTATTGATGAGAAGTTTAATATTCTCTCTCGCCAGAGGGGTGTCCATGATGAGCCACTCTCTGAGGCTGTCAGATAGCTTGCGCCGGACTGTCTGCTGCGTATCCAGCTGCAGAAAGAGGACAAGGTGAACGATGAAAGGAAAAACTTGATCTGCAAACGATTTTGACTTGAGCAGAAGCGGAGGTAACTGGGCCAAGATTGTATAGTTGGGGACAGATTTGGCGAGAAACACAGCCATCAACTGCGACCAGTCGAGGGTGTCAATACGACCACGGCTGAAAAGCTCAGCCTCCGTCATTTGGGGAACCTCGATGTACTCAGAAGGAGGGATGCTGTAAGGAGCCCAATCCGAAGAAGCATGAACAGCTTCAGAGAGACTATGCTGGCAGGCCATGGATAAAGAGTTGTCCTGGGCAGCAGTTGTTTCTGTGACGATCTTACGCAAGGCAGCCTCAGCTAAGCCAGCTGTTGCACAATCGCGGTCTGTTATCAATGCTTCGATGGCTTCCAGGATTCCCTCTTCTGATCCCAAGTCCCGCCCCGCTAACTTTGCATAATCAGCTAAACGGGACTCTCGCAAGAGCTTCTCTTGGACCTCCCCTGACGCCGCAAAAGATTTACCAACCACACGGCCTGCCCATGTGAGATAGTTGGTGTGAAGGGACTGAGCTTTGCAGCTCTCCCAGACCATTGTGCTGTGCTTGATGGCACCGTCGTCCGTGTCGATGACATCCTTGGGGCCAGGAGGTGGTGGCTTGAAATCTCCGCATAGCATTGCAAGGGCCAAGTCTCTCGAGGATTGATTCAATAGTCGGTGCCGGTTAGCACCATCCTTGAGGATTTCAAGTAGGAGGCTGGACTCATGGGTTTCCTTTTCTGCGTTTCCCGAGGTGCCGATTTGCGCAGCTGCCTTGGTGATTCTTCTAAAGGCCTGACGCTGAGACTCGTTCCTGAAGTTGGCAGATTCGTATGAAGTGAGAAATTCTGTGAACCACTGGTGAAATGTCTGAGCATTGCTCTTGGTCGCCTTGAACTGGCTCTCCTGAGTTGTACTTGACTGACTGGACTCAAGGAACAACCGTAGGGATGCAAGTGTGGAGAGTGCGTAGCCAGCAAGGAAGGCCGGCACCCGAGCGAGGTGATTTGCCCCAGATGAGATTAAATACCGAGTGATCCCAAGCGCATCATCGGCGCACTCGGGGTCTCCAATATAGGGGCGTATGGAGTGAAGAATCATCTCGACAGGATATGACGAGACAGCATGATCTCCAGCCAAACAGACTAAGATTCGCACCTTGCGGATAACTGCGCATGCATGCAAAGGACCCATGGCCGTTTGAATAGTGTTCAGAAGCTTGCGACAGACCGACACAACCAGCGCAGGACTCCACAGACTTTGCAACTCGTGCTGTGTTCTCCCACAGATATGTTCCAGTTCTTGTGTGAGATGCCTGGCTCTGAACAACGGCTGTTGATTCGGGGGGAGAATAACTTCAGAGTGTGCGAACCCCTTGATCTTTGCGCTGATGTCGGCAGCATATTTGAGACTGGGATTTTTACCAAAACACTTGGCCTCGATTGGATCCTCTTGGTCGATAATGTCGAAGAGAATCCCGATGATGTCCACAAACTCGATATTAACGTGTTGATAGAACAGCTCCTTGCCCATGATTCGCTTGACGATGCTCTCGCTCGTGACGTGCTTGTCCCTGTTGGAACTCTTCTGCCCACAGATGTCATGTGCCACGCTATACGCCATCACTCTGGCGAAATTTTCCTGTATCAGTTTAGCGGTCGTGGCCCTCAGCGCTTGTGCCAGGTCCGCTGCTTGCTTTTCCTGGCCTCGCATCATCATGAGGGAAATGGCTTCGGATTTGGCTTGTTTCAGGAGCTCCTCAAGGCTGGAAAATCCAAAAATCCCGTAAGGTATAGTCTCCAGAGTAGACGATTCCAGCCATGTGTACAGTAGCTGCGGCGTGAAGAGCCGGAAAAGTTCCTTTGGACTTTCGAGGTTTAGATAATCTGCAACACCGGAAAGACATCTCTGTGCGTGATAGACTGAGCTTGAAATATGACCCGAGGTCTCGAAGATCGTGTAAATTCCTCGGCGCAAAGTTGTCGGCCATTGTCGTGCAATTTCCGCAAGAAGATAGAGACGAAATGCGATGCCTTCCCTGTGGTCTGAGTCTGTAGGAAGACAATCCAAAATGTCAAGGAACAATTCATCGTGGACCTTGAAAACATAAAGCTCAAAAATCTTTGGAAGTTTCGAGCCAATATTGAACTTTAACCAGAGAGCGCCCTCCTTGATTAATGAAAAGAGGGAAGAACGGCAAGACTTGTAATTGAGACTTGTACCGTAATCTGGCTTCTTTTCAAGCAGAGAGAACAAAAGATCTGCCAGGCGAGCCTGAGCCTTTTGAGAAAGATTGTTACTAGGCGAGCCCTTGTCCACCAGGAACAAGTAGAGGTCTCCTATGGGGCCTGAAAGTTCTTGGTCGTCGCTCCACACTGGGATCAGCAGCTCAATAATATCAATGCAAACTCCCAGTACCACCTCACAAGCAGCATTATCCTCGCCTATGACTGAGCCTATAGTCTCGATGATGCGTGAGACGTCTGCGGTCCTGATGGTGAAGTCGGACCTAAGGCATTCCTTAAGGAGGCGAGTGCTATACAGGAACCCTTCTTCAGGGAGTTGAACAATAGTGCCCACAAAGTCAGTAGGTAGGATGCCAATGTGTTCCTCATCGTCCAGGAAAAAAGCTAACAGACGAAGCCTCATCCTGATGTCCGCGTAAAACCCCTCGTGACTGTATTTTAGTCCAAGCTCACTTCGTGGAAACGAGGCAGCCTTCGAAATCGACCTTGTTTGACTCTGCTGCGACTCAAATTCATCATCTATATCCATAAGGTCTACACCGGAACTAGATCGTGGCTGAGATGACTTTTCGTCCAACATACTTGCCAATCTTACAAAGAAAGCAAGAAGTGGTTGATTTTGTTGCCGGAATCGAATGAGATCTTGGCTGCAAAGACGCGGCAAGAGACCCGTGATTGACTGGAAACACATATCTGAAAAGTCCTGAGTGTCATCCGCAGTAATGATCAAATCGAGTAGAATTTCAACAAGGGTTTGTGCTGTTGTCTCAACTTCTCGAGAAAGTGATATTTTCATTTGATCCAGTTCAGGCATTATCATCAAGGATAAGAGGGCGCATTGAAGTACGCTCCTTAGCCTATCGGTAGAGATTTTTGCTTTGCTTTGTGCCCAAGTTTCAGCCATCATGACGGAGTTGATGACCTTGGGGTGAAGAAGCTCTGCGATCAACTTCCTCGCCGCGTTTGCGTCAGCAGCATCAGTGATATGCCTGGGTTCTTCAGAGCCAGAAGTATAGGCCTGTGGCTTTGGGCTCTTGCTTCTGACATAACTACTGGTACTCTCACTGAGTAGAAGGTAGCTTATCAAATCATGATCATCTCTCTGCTGAGACCAATATTGATATACTGGACCACCAGGAACGGGGATGAGGGGTTGTTCTGGCACATTTTGGCTGCCACAACAAGCTCTGAGCAAGTTCGCAACATCGATGACGCTTGTGAACGTCGAGTTTGACATCGCGTACGCACCATCGCCTTGAATGAAGTATAGTTAGCTTGATCTCTCCGTAGAACAGAATAGGGGATGCGTGAGCGACGTACTAGGATTCCACTTTGAGAAGACCCAGCGGATAACGTGGTTGCAAGTGATTTGACCGGCCCCTGGCAGCATGGTATTTCGGAGGTGAAGTAAGTGCAACATCAAGATCAGCGAAGAGTCTGCCACGACAGCTGGACCACCGATGTCTGCAGTTGTGACCATGGTAGTAATACTATCTGCTGTCTCGTGCTGGGCAAGGATATCTGACTTGAGTATTGAATAGAGCAGGAAGCTCGCTGCTCGGCTCGTTCCTTGATGACTGACAGAACGCACAGCTACCTGCCATGCCTGCGACCACAAGGCGGATATTTCTGCGGCCTTTGCCTGTGGATGCAGAGAATAACTAGAGATAGGTCAGCGAAGCCCAGAGGATAGAATACAGATGGACTTCGACATGACATACCTAGCACAAGCTATCATGGCCCAAGAAGCAATGTTAGATTGCTTGTGGCTCAACAGTCCCACTATATCATTCATATCCGAGAAATAATCTTCCTGAGATGGCTTCTCATTATAAAATGTGAAAGAGAGTAATTGTAGCGCAACAAGCTTTAGACTTTCGTCTGGAGAGTTCAGTTTTTCGTGGATTCTGTCCTGACCACCTTCAACCCGGCGACGTTTTCGTGGCTGATCTTGGTCCTGGTCTGTTGGAGGACATCGCTGCTGCTTGTGTTTCCTTGAGTACAGCAGCTCCAGCTGTGCTACGGCCTCAAGAAGGGCCCACTTGCGCTCCGCAGACATATCAAAAGGACGCAGGCCAAAGAGCGCAGTCTTGAAATAGTCTGCTTTGAGAGAAGAGAAGTCAAGATCTGATAACTGAAGCTGCAGACGATCATCCCGCCTAGAGTATTCCAGCCACAGCGCGTCCATGAGCTCGAGGATCTCATCTAGTAGGGGTCCATCATCAGGAGCTCGAAGAATTGCATCCATGTGCGGCACAAGGACAAATACTGCACGGAGTATCTCATCCCTGACAGAGTTCAGAAGTTTGTCATTCTTGGATGAATGGGGTTGCCACCAATGCGAGAGCAAGGGCAGCAGCTCGCGGGTGACACTGGCTGCCAGGGATATGTCATCTGCTTGGATTTGAGCCACGATGCCGACGAGTGCACCAAGTGTGGCCTGATGCATGTTGCTCACATTGAGGCTCCGAAGCTGCAAAATTTGTACTAGATTCCTTGTGATCTGTTTGTATCGTAGCACTAAAGGAGCATTCGTCGCCGAGACCAGCTGGTGAAGGCAAAGTACCATGTCTTCAAGCAACCTGAGGTTTTTCTGACTGCCATGTCGTTGGCTGAAAAAAGAATTAGACCTGTTGGTGGAGGAAGTGCCTGTTACTGTTCCAGGGACGGGGGACCCTCGAGATAGGACCACCAATTCCCTGTCCCCATTTTCGAGCAGTCGAGACAAAGACTCGTTGAGAAAGTCCACACATGCGAGCCAGCTATCGGCATCGTTTCGACCAAGGTGTTCAACCGTGGCTGGGTTTCCCAGTAGGGCAACAAGCGCCTTGATGTAATCCTGCTGCAACGGTGGTACAAAATCTTGGTCGGGCCCAGGCAACGCCTGAGTTATATGGTCAACTACAGCTCGTGCTGCCTTGATCTTTATTCTGGCAGTGCGTTGCGTAATAATCATGCGGAGTGCTTCAGCACAGAGGCCCAGTTTATTTTCTGCCTGGGCCCTGGTGGTCTTGGTGCCGCCATAATAAGTTGATTTCTCTGCTACAGCACAGTGAAATAAAGCTTCCAATAATTGATGGATGCTCTTGTCCTTGAGAGTTTTTCTATACGCATATTAGAAAGTGCACCCCAAACCCTGACAAGTATGACCAGTTGATAGATTTGCTTACATTCGTTCGGCGCGGGAAGCAAACTCAATTAACTCTGCGATTTGTCAATGACGTGCACAACATATGGGATGATAATATGATAATAGACAAAAAAAACAAGTTCTGTAGAGGAACCAATGAGCATACCTTTCAATGCATTGCTGCGCTCCGTCGTCCTTCCGCTTATTATGCTCACTAAAAAACTCAATGTTAGTATCCTAGTTCTA
Source organism: Pyricularia sp. CD86 (assembly GCA_031306095.1). Taxonomy (NCBI): domain Eukaryota; kingdom Fungi; phylum Ascomycota; class Sordariomycetes; order Magnaporthales; family Pyriculariaceae; genus Pyricularia; species Pyricularia sp. CD86. The sequence continues at coordinate 8,824 of JAVHJQ010002000.1, read as the reverse complement.
ATATGAATCACAACCTGGTAACGGCGAGGGGGAGCATTTTGTACCGCGAAGATCGTCCAAGGACGCGATCGGGCCGGTTGCCTTCCTCGGCGGCATGATGATCCTCCTCTTGTGAAAGTCAGAGACTGGAATATGCAACCACCAAAAGTATGATGGGGCATCTCTCCTGGTGCAAGTGACTACCGTATTCAACTGGCGTCTAATTAATAAGGATTTACACCGGCAAATGACTGAGCTGACCGAAAATCAGACCTGTAAGCAACTGAGGTGCGTGAGATGCCTAAGGTGCTTCAGATACTTGCTTCAGTAGGTAGGCACCAAGAAAAGATGAGGCAGGCTGTTGAAGATGGATTGCACGCGATGTGACTAGAAGAATGGCTTATTCCCCCATTGACGCCAGGAAACAAAATCAAACGCGGTTCATATGCAGCTATCGTACAAAAAAAGTGAGATGAGATCCGGAGCCTTGCTTGCTCTGCCGATACCCCTGTTTTTTACTACCAAACAGGGTGAACAAGCAGGGCGGCTACATTGGGCGTGCTTTCCCCAAAAAGCTTTGTTCAGGCGGCTTGCTATGGCTCCAAGCTTTACAGTAGGCCGGAAAGCCCCAAGATACTTGGGGCGGGTACCTGAGTGGGGACCGTAAGAAGCTTTTGATTTGCCAACGATAAAAAAAAACCCACCCAAGCTACCTTGCCCATTCAACCCAAACCCAACTCTAAAGAAAGTCTTGTCGCGTCTTGCCGGCGCGCGTTTTTGAAGGAAGCTCTCCGCACGACGACGTTGGACGATCCCCCCAGAGCCTTTCAAAGCGCGCGCAAACCGGAGGTCAGGAACTCTGCTCATATGCACTGGGCTCTTGTCTGCGCATTTCGAACTCGCACGACAATGCGCCATTACTAAAAACCCGCCCACCATGTCCGAAGCCTATCTTCTAGAGACGCTGCAGTCCTTCTATGGCGATCTAATCGCAATAGGCGAGGGGCGCCTCCATGGCCCGTCTCTGGAGGGAGACGAGCTGACTGCTCTCCTCGAAAACTTCAAAAACTTTCTTGAGGAGCCACCGAAGCGAGAAGCCAGCCGAAAACAACTTGAGTCCGGTCCGTTGCGCATCACCCGAAGACGACAAGCATATCGACGGGCAGCTGCTGACATTTTCTGGTGCCATTCCTAGGCAAAATTAATGTGGGAGACGTTGAATACTCGGTCAACAAGGAGTTTCAGGAATATAGCATACAACTCGCAGATGAGGTTAACCTGGATGAGGTTGAGGCGGCCAAGCTGCTCCTCGAGGCGCAAGAGAGCCAGATCCTCTTGGGAAGGTCACTAGTCGAGTGCGCGCTCATTCGGTTCCATCAACGACGAAAATACCTTTTAGATTGTATACGACTATGTATCGAGCTTGCGAACGACGACGAGAACGAATCGATAAAGGCAGTCTTCGAAGAAATTGTTGCACGATATGTTTTTGACCTACCGTTGCCAGGTGCTCCGGCCGCGGCGGTACCGAAGGACAAAAAAATAGTGCCGCGGTGCATGGCAGCAATGGCTAAGATCAAGGAATGGCTCGAAAAACTGGCCAACAAGATCATGCTGGCAAGAATGCACAGCGGCACTGCCCCTCCTGAGATCGAGACCATCGAGTTTTGCCGCTTGAGCCTAGTACAGCAACACGAGAACCTGGCCGTCATTCTATGCGCTGCGGTTGAGCAACGTCATGTAGAACGCACAAACTTCGAAGAGTTTATCCAACTGCTGAAGAAGGCCGATAAATACGACCACCTCTTAGGTGAGTGAACCTGGGGGGCACAGACGTGAATTGAGGTGATGCTAACAACAACAGTGCATCTTTTCCCCGTCATTGGAGCCTACATTCGTCTGTATGGCTCGACTGAGGGCTGGGGGGACCTGGTCGTTGCCAGGTCACTGAACCAAAAAATCGTC